>PVKU01011121.1:0-46155 GCA_004027475.1 Anoura caudifer | reverse complement strand
CCACAAAAAAATTAAAAAACCGAATAACACCAAAACTGCTAATTCTTGCTGTTATCAATCTTGCCAAGCTGATTTTTCTGGTCATGAAGACTGCAGTGGCCGAGGGGTGACCGTATTATTTTTATTTTTTTATTTTTCCCTTGTTCAGCATTCAGTTTTCTCTGGCCCACTGTCCTCAGAGGTGTCCCTAGATTCTCTGCCCAGAGACCCAGGCGCGAACTGTGGTCGTGCGCCCACAAGCCCCGATGTTCTCTGAGTCTTCCTTGCACAGGTTCCAACTGTCCCACCGACACTGTTCAACCCCTATGGTGCCCAGCGACTGCGCGCCCTGTCCCGCCGGGTCTCCCTGGGCGCGCTAATGCACCGATCCCCTAGCCGCTGTTTACAATGTTGAGCGGGTGCAGACCAAGGAGCTTCCGGGTCCCTGCTTGGCTGATCAGGGAGTGGCTGGTTTTTCAATGTCGTGTGGGCGCCCACAAGCCCCGATGTTCCCTGAGTCTTCCTTGCACAGGATCCAACTGTCCCACAAACGCGGTTCAACCCCTATGGTGTCCAGCGACTGCGCGCCCTGTCCCGCCGGGTCTCCCTGGGCACGCTGATGCACCGATCCCCTAGCCGCCGTTTACAATGTTGCGAGGGAGCAGACAAAGGAGCTGCCGGCTCCCTGCTTGGCTGATCAGGGAGCCTGGAGGGAATATTTAATTGCCTACAGAGAGTTAAATTTAATTTCTTTCTTACGGTTGTAGGGCTATGCGCCACCACCTAAAAACGGGATTGAACAGAAGCGCCCTGGACGCCCTTTGAATATTACGTCTTTAGTCAGGTTATCTTCAGCCGTGCCAAATCAGATTTCCATTTCCTGGGCATCAGAAATCGGAAAGGTAAAGATTCTGTCCTCTGGGCAGCATGAAAATAATCCCACTAGGAGTTGATTTATTTTTGTTTTTTCTTAGGCTACTAGCTCCAGCTTATTTTGTTTTCTGACTGTAATTTTTAAAAAACAGTAATTTCCAATTTAGGGATGGAGGTATGGAGATTCTTAAGGTTAAAAACTTTAAGGTTTCCTGAGTATCATCTCTTGACTTTCCTGGGAAATAAGTATAATTACAATATTTCTTAAGGTAGTGAATGATTTAATCATAATTGTGTTTAGCATGTTAAGAAACTGGAAACTTTGGGTGATGTTATATATTTATGAATAGGGAAAAAGAAGCTTTGGGGAAAATAGTTAAATCATGTTGTAATGAGAAGTAATCTGTTCCATCATTTATGTAAATAGCTGATACCTTAGATAACATATGGGCATCTCACAAAAACATTTACTTAGAATTATATCACCTTTCAGTTGATGAACTGGTTTTCTGCTGATTCTTAGTCTTAACGAGCATTATCTCAGGTATGAGGTAGAACTGCCTGTTCATTTGCTGGGAGGGAGGGAGATATAAGGGGACTAAATGGCAATGGAAAAATATAATAAAGATTACATAAAAAACAAAAAAAAAAAACAAAATAAAGAACTACTTGTTTATATAACTGAAATAATAGAATGACAGAAAATTTCAGTTAATTTCCGAACATAAACTTTAGTGTTGCTATTTTATAAGAGAAAAAAAGATACTATTTTCCACTTCATGGATAGAGATTGAGTCATATGTCTGTAGCAAGAATTTTTTTGTTTTATAACCAAGATAATTACAGAGCTTAGACATAAAGAACAGTGTTTTTGTATTAATTTTTAGACTATGAAGATACTATTATCTTTTTAATGATTGTTCTTTTGCGCTCTCATTTCTGAATTTTTACTATAACTTACCATCATAGGGCACTGATTTCTAATATTTTTCATTTGCATGAACAGAATGTGCAGTGATAAAACATTGCAGTAGCAAAGGATTCAGAAAATTTTGGTTTAGTACCAAGTTGGTCATTGTTTGATTTTGGCAAAGTTGTTTATATCCATGAGGCAGGCCTACTTAGTATAAAGAATGAGTAAAATCTTGAGAATGGGTTTTGTATACAAATGTAAGGGACATTAAATGAGTAAGGATTAATGCTTTAAAGCTTAGTGAGAGGAATTTGAACAGAACAATATATTTTTTTGAAATGATTATTAAGTTTCTGATTTTTGAGTAAATAATTGTAGACATTGAAGACCTGGTAGTTTTTTTCTCTTTGCCACATAATGGGAATAGTATTTTTCCTTGTAATTAAAATAATTAATTGACTTAAATTCACACACTAATTTGCATATTCAGGTATTTTAAAAAATGTTTCAGGACATTTAAAGTGATATTTAAAATAATTGGTTTGGCAGCTACTTAAAAGTATTTTATTGTAGAGTTAAACATTTTTGTTTTAATTTATTGATTTTAAGAGAGGGCAGAAGGGGTGGGGAGGTAGAGAGAGAGATATCAATTTGTTATTCCACTTTTTTATACATTCATTGGTTGATTCTTGTATGTGCCCTGACCCGGGATTGAACCTGCAACCTTGATGTATGCGGATGATGCTCTAACCAGCTGGGCTACCTGGTCAGGGCCTGCTTATTATAGAATTGATTGAATTTGTATGTTTAATGAAATGGTAAGATTTTAGCATTTTACTATAAAATTATATTTCACCTCTTTATAGCTCTATAAATAGCTAATAAAGTTTCCTTTGTGCCAGATCTAAGAGGTTTGGGACTGGATGCTTGTGTTCCAGGCCTTGTCTTTTTGATTTTTTAAAATAATTTCTTCATGTGTCTTACATACTGCTGTAGGTGCCCCTTGCCTAGTTAAATGTCCATTTCAAAACAGGAGTTAATTTGTCAGAGTTTCTCTCAGAAGAAAGTTGATTTGGGGTTTATTTAAGTGATTGTTCTAGGTCATGAAGCAAGTGGTCTCTTATGCCAGAATTAGAACTCTGGATTTGAAGTGTTAATTCAGACCACTGATGTTGAACTTTCTGTAGTGGAACCCATTTTTCAGTGAAAATATTGTGAAAGCTCATTACGTAAAAACAACAGCTTAATCAGAAGTTGGCATGGAAGGGTATGTACATTCTCATTCTTACCACGATGGTCCCTAGGATACCAGTTTTGCTAAATTAGAAACAGTTTGAAAGCTACTGATCTAAGCTATGTTATCTTTCACATGGATGTTTTAAAGTAATAAGTGAGTGAGAAATAGCTTTAATATGATTGAGCTATCTTTCCTAAAGGAACTGAGTTGATTTTGTTCCCTCAGCAGTCATTGACCTTCCTGTGGAACTTATTTTGAATGTTATTTTTAGAAACCAGAGGATCTTAAACAAGTATTTTATGTAAATAGACTATTATCTCTTGTCTTTAATACAGATTATCTTTCTTTGTAGAATTACTCCATGTCTGTATATCTTGTACGACAGCTTACATCAGCCCTGTTATTACAGAGATTAAAAATGAAAGGTATTAGAAACCCTGATCATTCCAGAGCACTAAGTAAGTAATATTTGTAAGACTGAGCATATGAGATGCTTTAATGGGGGGAAAAAAAAGCCTCATATATATATAGATATATATATATCAATATAGGAATAATTTAGGAATAATTATTAGAAACCTAAAATGAATATTGAATTAAAAATTCTCTTAAGAACGGCCCTATATATTGGAAAAACCCTTCTCTTAGAAACTATTCCCAAGAGGATCAATTTCAAGTCCCAACTAGTCTCATTTGGGGCCTTCTCATGAAAACTTACTTAAATAAACATCAGATTTATGATAGTTTTGAGTATTGATGTATACATTGGCTTGAGAATAGGAATGCAAGTTTTCAAAACCTCCAATGTTTAATAGAATGTACATTTTAAAAAATTCTAAACAATAAAAAGGTCTTTTTTCTTTGCTAAGGAAAAGTTGATGTCCACCAATAATATTTGCCTTCTGAGATGTTCTATTTTGTTCTTTCTTTTATAATGTACAATAATAGGTAGAGAAAAATGCCTAACCCAAACTGTAAATACTTCAGCTCAGTAACTAAATTTAATTAAACAAGACATTTTTCTGAAAAAGAGAATGTTTTTCCCCTGATTACCTCCCATACCACTGAATGAACCAGAAAGGAGAAAAGGTTGAAAAGGGAGTCAAGTAGGGCTTTTGAAATGGTATTTTGTTTCTTTCGATGCAAACCATTTCTAATCTCAGACAGCACAATATTGATCTTCTTGCCTAGACTTGGAAGCTCTGGAAGTTAAGGAAGTTCTTTCCTACTTTTTCTTGCCCCATTCCCGTTCCACTGTCTCCAGTTCCAGTCCCTTTCTCCCTACAATGGTTTTGAAAATTAGGCATCTGGAGGCAATGCATATATTTATTAGCTTCTGTATGCAGCTATCTGCGTAATGAAATCACAGGCACATTACCACATCCATATTATTGTTTAGTTGTCAAAGGAAGTATAAGACTATTACATCTTTCTGTTTACAAACTTAGTAATTGTTGGAACCAACCAGTACTTCCTAAAAAAAACTGTCATGAATGTGCGTTAAAACAGCATTGAAGCTTAGAGAAACTGCTGTTTTCCAAGTTCTTTTCCTAATTGTTTTGTTTTTAAATCTTAAATAGCTTTCTGGTTTGAAATTCTTCTTACCTGCAACTTTATTTTAAAATTTCAATTAAATATGTGATACAGAGTTTGTAAGTTTGGAATTCTTTAACCTAATTCTGGAAGTGTGATTGCGTTTTCAATACATTAATACTTAACATTTTGTTTATTTGTTTTATTTTTGTACTTTGTTGATCTGTTCAAAGTGTTTGAGAAACTTTAAATAAGATGATATATATTTCTGTAACTCTATTCACATGTCGTAATTAATTTTAAAAACATTTATTATTATTTTTCCGTCTTTTTAAAGTTAAAGAAAAACTTACTGCAGATCCTGATAGTGAAATTGCTACAACTAGCCTTCGAGTGTCCTTGATGTGCCCTGTAAGTAAAGCAGCAAAACATTCTGGGATGTTTTTATGATTAATTATACTTTTTAATTATAACTATAAAAAGTTATACTTTTTATAACTTAATACTTTTCCTGTAAAAGAAAGTATGATAATGACTTTTACAATTCTTAAATGTTGTCATTTTTCCACTGAGGAATATTCATGATTAAGCATCATAATTCCAAAGAAAGGGAATGACTGAAGAATAGTCCTGAAAGGATAGTACTGGATTGGCCAAAAAGTCAGTTGGTTTTTTCCCCATAAAATGGCTCTAGTAGTGCTTAGTTGTCTTTAACGTCATTTGAAACACCTTTGCTAGGTTGTATTGTGACAGCTGTCAGATCAGCATGCGTTTTTTAAAACACTATCAAAATTGGTGAATTTTTGTGTAGCCATTTTAGTATTGAAGATAGAAGAAAATAGGCAACTTCTTAGCATATTATGCTTTATTTTCTCAACGAAGGTAAAAACACAACTGAAACACAAAGAAAGATTTGTTCAGTATGTGGAAAAGTCCCGTGACTGATCGAATGTGTCAAAACTCGTTTGCAAAGTTGCATGCCAGAGATTTCTCACTGGGTAATGCTTCATGGTTGAGTAGACCAGTTGAAATTGATAGTGATCAAATTGAGACATTGAGCCCTCAACATTATACCACGTGGGAAATAGTTGACATACTCCAAATATCCAAATCAGTAAAGTTATTAGTGAAAATGAAAAATGTATCTTTTATGGAAAAAACTAAACAGATTTCTTGGCCAACCCAGTAATACTGAAGAGGGAAGAGAGCTTTTGGTTCAGAATAATCTGTTACAGTTAATGCTGTAGATAAACTACAGCTAATAATAAGCATATAGAGAAGGTTACTTCTTTTATCACAATAAAATTGCCAGGACCTAATAAAATGCTAGTTGATGGTTCTGCTTTAATTGAGGTAGAATGTATGAATGTGTGAGATGTCTTTTTTTTTTTAAGGTTTTATTAATTTATTTTTAGAGAGCGGAGAAGGGAGGGAGAAAGAGAGGTAGAGAAACATTGATGTGTGAAAGAAACATTGATTGGTTGCCTGAGGACCTGGCCCATAACCCAGGCATGTGTCCTGACCAGAAATTGAACTGGCAGCGACCTTTTGGTTTTTGGGATTGCATCCAACCCAGTGAGTCACACCAGTCAGAGCAAGAGATGCCTTAATTCATTTGTAATGTACTTCTAAATTGCACAGTAATTTTTATTTTATATCTCCTAACATAGAGACTAGGGGGAGAATCGGTCAGCAACTTAGGTCCTCCTGTGTGCTTGGTACTGAGCTAATTGTTGGAGAAAATACTGAAGACTTGATGAAAAGTTTTTAGAAAGTTACTAGTCTAGTTTGAGAGAGAAAACCAACTCACATGAAAAAGCAGAAGACTGTACTTACCACATATAGTTGTGCTATTGAAGTATAAAAGGAGAGATGGGAAAGGTCAGGAATTGTGGATGAGAAATAAGCAGATGGGGCAAAAATAGGTTTATAGTTGTGAGTATGCAAAACACAGTTTATTCTTATATTATTAATGTATCATTTTCCATACAAACAATTGTAAATGTACTTTTGCCCCACCCTGTACTTTTTTTTTTAATGGAGAAAGAATTGTTTCAGAGAAAGGAATAATTTGTCAAGTTCCTATTAGGTGCTCCTTGTTTAACTGCCTCAGTAAAACCTGTGGGGGAGCTGTTTTCAGTTGCAGGTAAGGAACGGAGACTGAAAGATTCGGTAACCCAGGTCACACAGTAGTGACTAGAACAAAGACAAACGTTTTGGTCTTCTGGCATCATTCTGGTTCTCTTAACACTATACCAAATTGTCCTTTGGGCTAACATAAAAAGTCCCTGATTTACATGGCCACTGTTCTACTACCCTGGAAAGAACGTTTGTACATGTCTTTCTTCTGAAGCTTTTTTTGTTAATCATTAACTGAAATAACTTACCTTTGTTGAAAAGGGATAGAATTACATGAAATTGGGGTTGCTTAGAAATTGCAAGCCAATAGTTGTAAAACCCAAAGAGAAGAAGGTCTGTGTTCCAGCACAGGAGGACATTACTGCCCTGAGGTGGGGGCAGAGGCTGTATGGGCGTGTGTTCAGACCCAGGACCTTCTCTGTTCTTTAGCTCTGTGCAAACCTTCAAGCTTACATTCTGATCCATCTTATCATATCCTTCTTATCAGTTATGATAGCTTCATATGGTGGTAGCCTTTATTGCACGATATATGTGGAACAAACACCAAGTTATATTATGTGACAGAAGGTTCAAATTTGTGTGTGTTGCACACTGCCATTTGTGTGAAAATGTAGTTTAGAATACACGCTTGGTTATGCACAGAACATCTATGAGAGGATATGGAAGAGATGGATCACAGTTGTTCTCTTTTCTAAATAGGGGAACAGGTGAGAAAGAGACGTGTTTTCATTGTATATGGATCTCTTCCTGCCTGTGAATTTACATGTTACCTATTTTCAAAAAAATGAAATGATCTTTTAAAAATTATAGGGCAACCAGTGAATACTAATAAAATATACAACAATCTTGATGGAAATAAATTCTGTTTTGAATTTTCTTTTTCATTTTGATCTTCTTGTATGACTTCAGACTTTTTTTTGACTGACTCTCCCCTTCGAGGTTTTGTTCTCCTTCCTGAAATGGTCTCGCTTGTGTTCTTTGCTGTTTGTAGCTAGGGAAAATGAGGCTGACAATCCCATGCCGAGCAGTGACTTGTACACATCTGCAGTGTTTTGATGCTGCTCTTTATCTGCAAATGAATGAGAAGAAGCCCACCTGGATTTGTCCTGTATGTGACAAGAAAGCTGCCTACGAAAGTCTAATTTTAGATGGGTAAGTGTGTGCCAACATAAATATTAGCTTTGTCTCCACTCATTACAACCTCATGTAAAATCTCCTGTAGCATAAAGTCCACGTTTGTGTTTTCTGCTTTATACTTAATTATACTCAACCTTATTTTTAAAGATTTTATTTATTTATTTTTAGAGAGAGGGAAAGGGAGGGAGAAGAGGGAAAGAAACATCGGTATGTGGCTGTTTCTTGTGCTCTCCCCACTGGGGACCTGGCCCGCAACCCAGGCATGCGCCCTGACTGGGAATCAAACCAGCAACCCTTTGGTTCGAAGGCCATGATTCAGTCCACTGAGCTACACGAGCCAGGGCTCAACCTTATTTTTAAACTGTGGTTAGCGGAACTTTTATCTTTGATTTCTGTTGGGGGTAAGAGGGAGATTAGTTTCCTTTTTGCTTCTCAAAATCATATTTTATAGCTTGTATGAAAGGGGAGATGATCTACTTTGTGATGTTATTTTGCTTACCTAGAACTTTGTGAAGAGCAACTAGGGTTTCTACAAAAATGCAGACAGAGCAGGTGAGAGGGTAGATAGAATTATGTTACGTAGCTGGTAAGTTCAAAACTGGGATGCACACCCAGATTTTTCTGACTCTGAAGCCTGAACACTTAAGCATTATCTTTCATATCATACTGCATGTCTCAGAATTAAGGAAAATGATATAAATAATTGCTAATAAGTGAGATGCCCTTTTTTGAATATACTTTATAAAAATTGCATGTATCATATGTAGTAGAAGTATAAGATTTAGGAAATACAGTTAATGAAAAGATTAAAATCATGAACATCCCATCCTATGATGATTTATTTCTGTTAGTGATGTATTACAAAGGTTGAAATTATACTTTATATAATGACTTGTATGTGCTTAATGATTTTCACTCAATATAGAGTGAAATATATCCTAGATCTTTAAAGATACTTGTACAACAATTTTTTTTTTATATTTTAAAAGAGTATTATAGTGAGGAGAATGAAGCAATGAAGAGTGAATGAGTCTTTCACTTTTCTCAATATAAACTTTACTGGATTTTTACTTTTTAAATCTTTCTAACTTATTTTGAAATGATTTTGAACTTACAGAGAAGTTGCACAAAGAGTGTCCTGTGTAACTTTGAGGTGGTCAGTTGTTAACATTCTGCCATATTTGTTTTATCACATTCCCTCTTAATATATGAGGTCTGTCCAAAAGGTATCCAGCCATGGAATATAAAAATAGAGACATTCATTGATGAAGATAAGATATGAGAAAACTGTGTATAACTTGTATGCTGAGTTATTTTAAATTTATTGAGACATACCTCTGTTCCTTCTTTCATTCCACACCCCATGATGCTTTTTCCTTGATAATAAGTATATAGTTTTTTTAATAATAACATTTTATTTGCTTATGTGTACTTTATGTGTTGTGTTCAAGGTTGTCCTTTACTGCCAATCTCAGTTAGAAGGCTCCTGGTATCTGTTTCTGTTTAGCCACTAATTTTTTAGATGACTCAGTAAGTCACTTCACTTTTTTATTGCCCATTAAAATCTAGGCAGAAGGGGGTATAATTTCCCAAAGTCTGAAGTATTCAAATACCAAAAGAAACAAACTAAAGTCAGATAGCATTACTTTTGTTTCCGAGGTAGTATTTCTTTGTTAACAATTTCCCTTTTGCAAAGCCACTAATGACATTTATGTACTTGATTGCTTTATAGACTTTTTATGGAAATTCTCAGTGACTGTTCTGATGTGGATGAGATCAAATTCCAAGAAGATGGCTCTTGGTGTCCAATGAGACCGAAGAAAGAAGCTATGAAAGTATCCAGCCAGCAGTGCACAAAAATAGAAAGTATGTGCAGAATGGAACCAGAGAGCAGAGCAGTAAAACTCCTGCACCATTGTCTTTATTGTTAACGTTGGCTGCTAGACCTGCATGTGGAGCTCAGTTTGCTAGCTTTATCTTTTGCTCATCTGTTACATATGTGATTCCCCCAACTGATTTTTATTCTTTCCTTAAGAAATGTGCCAAAGTTTATACCATCTTATAATCAGCCTTTTTAAAAGATATATTTTATTATGCTATTACAGTTGTTCCATTTTCCCCCTTCACTCCCCTCCACCCTACACACCCTCTCCCACCCACATTCCCCCCCTCCTTAGTTCATGTCTATTTGTCATACTTGTAAGTTCTTGGCTTCTGCATTTCCCATACTATTCTTGCCCTCCCCCTGTCTATTTTCTACATACCATCTATGCTACTTATTCTCTGTACCTTTTCCCCCTCTCTCCTCCCACTCCCCTGTTGCTAACCCTCCATGTGATCTCCGTTTCTGTGGTTCTGTTCCTGTTCCGGTTGTTTGCTTAGTTTGTTTTTGTTTTTATTTTAGGTGTGGTTGTTAATATCTGTGAATTTGCTGTCTTTTTACTGTCATATTTTTTATCTGCTTTTTCTTAGATAAGTCCCTTTAACATTTCATGTAATAAGGTCTTGGTGATGATGAACTCCTTTAACTTCACTTTATCTGAGAAGCACTTTATCTGCCCTTGCATTCTAAATAAAAGCTTTGTTGGATAGAGCAATATTGGATGTAGGTCCTTGCCTTTCATAACTTGGAATACTTCTTTCCAGCCCCTTCTTGCCTGGAAGGTCTCTTCTGGGAAATCAGCTGACAGTCTGATGGGCACTACTTGTAGGTAACTCTCTCCTTTTCTCTTGCTGCTTTTTAGATTCTCTCCTTATCTTTAATCTTGGCTAAGGTAATTATAATGTGCCTTGGTGTGTGCTTCCTTGGGTCCAACTTCTTTGGGACTCTGTGAGCTTTGTGGACTTCCTGAAAGTCTATTTCCTTTGCCAGATTCGGGAAGTTCTCCTTTATTATTTTTTCAAATAACTTTTCCACTTGTTGCTCTTCCTCTTCTCCTTCTGGTACCCCTACAATTTGGATGTTGGAATGTTTAAAGATGTCCTGGAGGTTCCTAAGCCTCTCCTCATTTTTTTGAATTCTTGTTTCTTCATTCTTTTTTGTTTCGTTGTTTCTTTCTTCCTTCTGGTCCACTCTATTGATTTGAGTCCGTTTCCTTCCCATCACTATTGGTTCCCTGTACATTTTCCTTCATTTCACTTATTGTAGCCTTCATTTGTTCATCTAATTTGTGACCCAATTCAACCAATTCTGTGAGCATCCTGATCACCAGGGCTTTGAACTGTGCATCTGATAGGTTGGCTATCTCTTCGACACTTAGTTATATTTGCTGTGGGGCTTTGATCTGTTCTTCCGTTTGGGCCATTTTTTTTTTTGTCTTGACGCACCTGTTATGTAGTGAGGGGCAGAGCCTTAGGTGTTCACCAGGGTGGGGCAACCCCCGCCATTGTTGTGATGCTGTCTGTGGGGCAGGCGTCTGAGAAGGAACAATGGCGCTTGTTCTGCTCTCTGCCAGATTTCAGTCCCTTCTGCCACTTCCCCCAAGCAAACTGGGCCCTTCTGGTGCTGATTTCTGTGTGGGTGGGTTTGTGTATGTCCTGGGGCCCTGTGGGTCTCTCCCACCACCTCAGCCCTCACAGGTGTTTTCAATCGGTGTTTGAGGCTTTTATTTCCCCGCTCTAGGACCCTAGGTTGTGCAGTCTGTCTTGCTTCCCAGTTTTGCCTGGTTTAATCTGCACATGAATGTGGGACCACCTGGCCTGCCAGCCACCTTGCGCACCGAGCCCCTTCACAATCCGCTGCCTTGCTGGGTCACCAACTGCCACCTTTTGCACCTGGGGTCTGCCAGCCGCCCTGCCGCTAGCCCTCTCTGGGCTCCCCAACTCTACTCCTCCGACTGGTCTGGATGAATGTGTCTGTTTTAACTCCTTGGTTGTCAGACTTCCGTACAGTTCAATTTTCTGTCAGTACTCATTGTTTTTTGTTTTTAAATTGTTATTGTCCATATTTTGGTTGTGTGAGGAGGCACAGTGTGTCTACCTGTGCCTCTATCTTGTCCGGAAGTGATAATCAACCTTTTTATAAATATTTTTCATATAAAAGTAAGTGAAATAACCATCTAAAATTGTTTTAATATATGGTGTTTGTAACAAAATAAAGTTATAAATGACATGTCTATGAACAGTTTTTCAGAATTGTTTTTAGAGGACCTGTTGAGGGAACCCCAGGTGGAAGTGTGGTTAGAGAGACTACCTCATTCATTAATGAGGGTAGAGGGACGTGGTCACAGGTGAGTCGCTAACAAAAATGGGAAGGCATTTTACCATTGCCCTGGTTACTTAGGATGTGTATTCAGCCTTCAACTCCTGCATCTGTCTACAATGAGTAGGGAAACTAAGGGCAGTTCAAGTGTTTGAAACCTATATCCTAACTTAAAAATTTCTTTTTATCTGTCATAGTCTACTCACTGCATTTGAGTTCTGTGCTGACTGTATTTGATGTTGTAACAGTGTAATGCATAACCATTGTTCAGAGTGAGAAGAGAGGAAAAGTAAAGGATTAATGTTAATATTTATCATTTTCCTGTGATTATTATGGAACCTGTGGATGGAATGATCAAGGTTTCCCTCATCTTTGAGGAAAAATAGTGATTTAGTTGATCAGTTACTGCTGCTTTTCTATTATCAACTAGCATTTATTTGCTACTAAATAGATGGCAAGGCATAATATACGTTCTATGAAATGAGTTAACATACGGTGTATGAGACTATCATAGTGGGCAGAAAGGAGAACCTAGGTGATTAGTAGATATTTGATAAAAGTTTTAAATATCTGAGCAACAGGTGAAAAGTTTGGGGGTGTTTTTTCACGGTGAAAATTTTTATCAAGTTCTGGCTCATGATGAAGAGTCTATACATTTGACATGAGCACCATTGCTTTGCTAGAATGGAAGTATCTGATTCTGACTGAACACTGCCTGCCACATGCCTGAATACACAGTCAGTGAAACAACGTATTCTTCATGGCTGGAGATCAGCCCTCTAATTCTAGACATCTGTCTATAAAGCGACTGCTTGCTTAGAGACAGTGAGCAGCAGGACATGCACAAATCCATTGGTAGTACCAGGGAGATAACTAAGAGCATGTGTGAAGGAGGCTTTTGGCTCTCTGTCAAGGCACAGAGCTCGTCCTGTCTCCTCAGGTGAGTAGTCATTTTACTGACAGAGGTCCGGAGTTAGGGAGTTGGTCTCTTCGCAGGATGGAGTATGTGGCTTTATTACCTGTGTGTTCTCCCAGACATGCTACACAGTTAAGACCCCCATGGCTAGAGTCTGTCACACCCATGAGTTTTTTCCTTTTTTTTTCCTCTGTTCCCTATACATGCAGGTCCAAGTGTCCTCAGTAAGCCTTGTTCAGTGACTGTAGCCAATGAGCCAAGCAAGAAAAAAGTGGACGTTATTGACCTAACAATAGAAAGCTCTTCCGATGAAGAGGAGGACCCTCCTGCCAAAAGGAAGTGCATCTTTATGTCAGAAACACAAAGCAGCCCAACCAAAGGGTTTGTTAATTTATAGTTCACTATTGTTCATTACACTTAAAACTGTTATTGGGATAGATTTGTAAATGTCTCTTTGAGAGTTGCATAAACATAGAAGGCTATTTTAATTGGCCTTCAGTTCCTTTGAAAGATTTCCCATATTTTGATAAAGAAAATATTCCCATCTCTGGAAAGTGAGATTTGAAATCTTCTCATGTGTAAGTATTTCATATAAGTAGCAAATTTGACATCAAAGACCAGCAGGCAGAAGTCTAATGTAATGGAATGTGGAATTAGGAATCCTACAGGTGTGGATTCCAATTTTGATACCATTGCTTAATCTTGTGACGTTAGATGAAATACTCAAGTTCCTTCAGCTTCCCTTTTTTCATTCTGTGAAATGGGGTTAAAACATGCCTACCTCATGAGATTATTTTCAGGTTTCAAAAAAATAATAAAAGAGCTGAGCCAGCCCGTGTTAGGCACATGGCAGTTTGTCGGTAAAGATTGCCTTCCCTTCTTACCATCTCCAAGGCAAAATCTGGGCAAGTTAAATGCCTTCTAGTATGTATTCTTTATGATTCATCTGGCAAAAGCCATTACTGATCTGTAAGTGACAGGTTTGAGTATTTAGCAGTAGGTGTTTCCTAAAGATTTTGAAACCTGCAAGAAAGTAGCAGAGAGTTCTCTTGACATCCCATGACACATTCTTTCAGTGTGGTCTTTTTTGACCTCCCAGTGCACTTATTTTTTTTCTAATGGCTTTATTGGGGTATACTTCATTACATAACAAAATCCTTCCATCTTAAGTGTGCAGTTGACAGTAACTTCGTAGAGTTGTACTGTCATCATCACAGTTACATTGTAGACTTCACAACACCCAGTCAACTTCTCTCAGGTGCATTTGCAGTTAGTCCCCATTTGCACTCCAAACGTAGGCAACCACTGTCTTCTTTTCATCTCTGTAAGTTTGCCTGTTCTTGACTTTTTAATAGAGCCGAAATTATATTCTCAGTGTGCTTTTGCAGCATTCTTGTTTTATATTTACTTTTGTAACCAAGAGAGTTAACCTTTTGTGCTACCTTCACTATTAAAAGGCTTTTATTTATAGATATGATTTACACATCACAGTAGGGGTGCATATATTTTTTACCCATTTAATCAGAATGTGGTTTGTTTGTTTTTAGTGGAACAGAAAATAAGATTTCAAGTGAGGTTTTTCTAGAATGCTGATCATTTATTTCTCCTTTCTGGCACTTCCAAAATTTAAATGTTAAATAAAAAAAATAAAATTCTGCAGTGTTTACTGGAGTAGAGAATTGTAGGGATGAATACTTAGATGTAGTATTTTCATAGTTGACTTTCCAATGGTATCCTTTAGAATATGCTGAACAAACACAGGTTTCACAGTATTATGTCAGATGGACTCACGCCGGGTTGAAGGGTTGTACACAGTGATGCTAACTCATGAATTGATGTGGTTTTGGAGGTTGTCTTGGTGGCATGCCATATAAGGGTCTTCTGTTTGTTGGTCCTTTAGTGCATTTTTACCAGTATATGATAAGGACATGAAACTGGAGGAATGCAGTATACATTGGGTGCTATTTAAAACAGCTTCAGAGGACTAAAGATAGTTCACTCCCATGGTCAGCTGCCATAGATACAGATAGATGTAAGGCTCCTCATGTAGGTTAAAAAGAAAACAAAAACTAAAAAAAAAAAAAAGAAAGAAAGAAAGAAAACAAAAAACTAATGTTGCAAATATAAGGTGGAAATTTGTTACTAAACTAGGAACCCACAAAAATTGCAACCGCCTGTCTCATTCCATTAAGTCAGTGTAACTCATAGTACCCAAACTAGATTTACATGTTAACAGCCATACAGAAAAACTCTTATGAAACACAGGCTCACATTAGGGAGATCAGTGGAAATTTTGAACTCAATCTTTGGAAGTCATTTAATTATATATTAAAGTGACATCCATTACCACTAAGTAAGGTTTATCCAGGAAGTACATTGATAAAATGGATTTTGTCATAAGGATGACTATATTTATATTTTTATTTTTTACTTTTTTAAATTGAGTTTATTTGGATGACATTGGTTAATAAAGTCATATAGGTTTCAGGGGTATGGTTCTATAATACAGCATCTCCATATTGTATTGTGTGTTTACCACTCTAAGTCTACTTTTCTTCCATCACCATTTATCTCTCCGTACTCTCTTTTACTTCACCCCTGCCCCCCTTTTCCTCTGGTGACTATATAGTCATTTTAACAGATGGTGGAAAGGCATTTGGTAAGTTACAGCCATTCTTCATAGTAACTTTTTGAAATGTCAGGATTCACTTAATAGTTTGAGTGGCTTCACCACTTAAGCTGATTGGTCCTCAGGTTCCATTAATAAAAGAAGTGTAGTGTCCAGGATTCACATACATGCCAGTTTTGTTGAGTTTTGGGTTAGATGACTTCCAGTTAGACCATCTGGGTCAGTGCCTGTCATCAGGGAGGTGTTAACAGATTCAAGCAGTCAGAGTTGGGGAACAGGGTGGTGAAAGCCAGGTCCACAGCATGGCGGATGATGGGTCTGAGGACCGAACCTGTCAAACCAGGAGAAGAGACTGTAAGAGCTATCGTGTAGTTCTTAAAAGGGAGACAGTGACTGGACCAGTTTTATTCTTTATCATAATATTTGATCAAAGTCCAGGGGAGGAAAGATACGTGGGAAAGCTGGAGTTTTCTGAACACTAAGATAGTCGGCGTTTTGTGCTGAAATTACTGTTCTGTGTTGGGCTGGCGTGGGTGCCACCTGTCCTAGTGTCGCAGGGGAGACTCATCTCAAATCCCTTTTACCTCTTCCTGCCTTTGTTCCTGGTCGGCCTTGCCATTCCATGCCCTGTCTTTTGCTCAGCATCTAGACATTTCATGGTTTTCCTCTGCTGGACTTCCTCATCAGTGATAGTAAGCAAATCAGAAAGATTAGAGGGTGAAAATCCAGGAAAACTTACTTTAAGTTACAGTCTAGAAACTTTGTGAGCAGTTATTTTTAAGAGGTATTGTTTTAGTAAAAATTACAATTTTACAGAGCACCAAAAGTAAAAAAACATTCTGCCTAGAGATAACCACTGTTAACATTTTGATGGTAATCTTTCTAAGTTCTTCCCTGCATACCTACTGTAGTCCTTAAGTGCAGTTGTGTAATACCTCAGAAGAAACTGGCACCTTAATTTAAGAGATTTTAGAAAACCTCTGAGATTTTTCTATAGTAAGAGATAATTTTAAGGGTTATGCCCCTACCTCATTTCCTGGAAATGGAATGTTGCTTTGTCATTAATACGGAGGTATCCTAAAGATAGGAAACAAAGAACAGAAGTAAATATGTATTTGTCTGGATTAAGGATCATTAGGAATTGGTTGCAAAATTAAACATACATAAGATACATTTTTTTTAATCCTCACCTGAGGATGTGTTTATTGATTTGAGAGAGAGAGAAACCTCAATCCATTGCCTCCCTACATGCCCTGACCAAGGATCAAACCTGCAACCTTGGTGCGTGCCCTGACTGGGAAACGAACCCATATCCTTTTGGTGCAGGGGTGTCCAGACTTTTAGCATCTCTGGGTCACACTGGAAGAAGAAGAGTTGTCTTGGGCCACACATTAAATACACAAACAGTAAAGAAAACTGAGGCGCAAAAAAACTATTTTAAGTAAATTGACAGTTTTATGTTGGGCTGCATTCATAGCCATCCTGGGCCACATGCTACCCACGCGATTGGACATCTATAGATCATGCTCCAACCAAGTGAGCCACCTGGCCAGGGCTCTTTTTAAATTTTTTATGGTCATAAGGTAGGAAGGAGCACATGGTGAATTTCAGGCTTATGGATAATAATTCCATAAGTTTTTGAATTGTTAACCCATTTTTAGGTATTTAAGCCTGGACCAAATATGATTAACTCAGTGATCCAGTACACAGTCTTGAATACTAATATTGGCTGTCTGGCAGCATTCCAGCAGTTTTACCTTTGTGCTGTGATGTGTGCATAAAGCCGTAAAATTTAAAATACATATGTACACATTGATGATGTATACATATGCCTGTGTATTTGCCAATTCTGACGAGGTAGTAACTAATGGTAAAAGCTTTTTACAAATTTTTATTATTTTATTGCATCACACTTCTGTATTCACAGTTTCATCAGACATAGCTGTTGACACTTCTCCGGATTCTCTGTTATTCCGTATCTATAAACCAGCAGTGGAGGGGTGGGCAATTGGAGGATGCATTGGCATTAGAGTCATTCACCTTTCTGAAAGTGGGCCTTATAAGGATTTGACTAAAACAAAAATGTTTAGTACACAATTTGATAATACTAACAAATGACTAGTTTTACCCAGTCTATATAAAGTTGAATTTGTGTTAATGGTTGCACAGTTCAGGTAATAGGAATTAATTTATAGTAAAGTTTAGTTTTTCAGATATTTGCTGATGTTTTAGATGTCGATTTAATAATTTCTACCCTTGCTGGATTTTGACATTTTCACATGGTTTTAACAGTCGACATTTTGTATTGGAGAAACAAGGAATGTTAGTGAATCGTTTAAAGTTCCATGTTCTGAGAAGAGAACATACGCAGTAATTGTACGTGGCTGTGGTGACAGTGTGTTGCTCTGACCCCTCTATGATACAAGTGAAGGGTTGGGGGAGGAAAGTGAGTTTGTTGTTGTTTCCGGTAAATGTGATCCAAGTTGAGCAGTCAATTCAGGATCAAGACAAAAGGAACTCTCCAGTGTGATCTATGAAAAGAAGAAAAAGGGGCAGCAGGAGGAAGGCAGGCAAGATTTTTTTCTTATAAACCTGAGCATTTTCTTAATTAGTTTCTTTTTGTGTCAGAGATAAAGTAATAGAGTAAAATGTGCTTTTAAGTAGGAACTTTTTTTTTTTAAAGAATCTATTTATTTATTTTTTAGAGAGCAGGGAGGGAGAAAGAGAGGAGAGAAACGTCAATGTGTGGTTGCTTCTCACACGTCCCCTACTGGGGACCTGGCCTGCAACCCAGGCATGTGCCTGGACTGGGAATCGAACTGGCTACCCTTTGGTTCACAGGCTGACCCTCAACCCACTGAGCCACTGAGCCACAGCCAGGGCAAGTAGGAACTTTTTAAAATAAATGAAATCTTGTACGTATGTATTTATTGTGTCTGTATATATACAGGGAGGGGCAAAAGCAGGTTTACAGTTGTGAGTATGTGAAGCAGTTTATTCTTATATTATTACTTATTAATTATTGTATTATTTTCCATACAAACAACTGTAAACCGACTTTTGCCCTACCCTGTATCTATATATGTCTTCAAAAACTTAGCTCTAAAAATATTTTTAAAATACAATTAAAATATTAATACTGTGAGGCAGCCAGAATAATCAAAGCCACTTTTCAACTTCTCTCCTCAAAACTAACATACCAATCTCTCTTCTCATCTCCATGTCCCCTCCCCCAATTTCTGATAGGCACTCCTGTGTGGGAAATAGGATCATGTGTAATTTGAAACCACTTTTGGCAATTTCCTGTTCTTTTACTTTCATTCCTATAGAGGATGGCTTTTTCCAAGCCTCCAGAAAATAATGTACTTTAATACAATATAATTTATTTGGTCTAATCCCAAGTTCTCTCTTTTCCCCTCCATAGCCTTCCTTTTCCAACATTTTCACCTCCTGTTTGTGATGTTAGGTCTGCAGATATCACTGGAGGCCAAGAAATCTTCTGATTATAAGCTAAGGAGATGCTCTTTGGAAGATGATTACCATCTTCACCTCCCTCTGGAAAATGCTTTTAAAATACCAAACTTATTGTCTCAACCATATTATATTTCCTGTGTCTCCTAAATGGATCTGTTTTTAAGATTTATGAACTCTGACCTATGCTGTTTATTCATTTTTTTGAGACTGACTCAGTTGCTACCACAATCATATATGTATGTAACTCTCAGGAAGATTTCACTTTGCGCATTTTCTGGTGACATCTATATATTTGATATATTGCAGAATAATAGCTAGGCATTATCCTCCTGTCAGAATGCAAATTAGTTTTAGAAGGATTCCAGTGTGTAAATAGGTTGTGATTATTTAAGTGGTTTAAGATTTAAATTGAAGTTACGAAAAAGTTGTTAGTTTTTTGTAGGGTATGATGAGTGCCATGCAGCTGTGTCATCACTTATTGTTACCTAGTATTTAATAATCTGAGCAATAATAGGAAGTGTTTCAACCAAGAGAAAGGACATCTGGCCGTCCTTGTTGTTGTCTCAGTCTAGCTTTATGACCATGGTCCTACTTTAAGTTTCTGTTGGTTTTACTTTCTTCATCTTTGTTGTGGTCCCCCTTGTCCATCCCCCACCCCGGCTACAGAATTCTGAGCCTCTCACAAAGCTTGCAGTTTTTGGCAGCACTGTGGGATGCCAGCCTAATGTTCCCAGCCCCCACACCCACCCCCTATTTAATAAAGTTTTATTTTTCAAAATGTATAGCTGGTAGGATCTGTTTATGAATCTTTACTAGCAGCTGGGGCGTCCCCAGCTTTGGTACTTCAGGTGTAAATCACTTGAACTTTGTGCTTTGAAACGGTTTGCTAGGTCCTGTACTGAGGAGCTCCTGAAAGGCTGCCCTGGCCAAGGGACTGGATCTTCGCGTCTCAGAGATAATAGCTGGTGTGATAAGTTTCCAGAGTGTGTCATATATGGCTTTATCAAATAAGACTAGGTCATTGTGCTTGTCCTAAACTTTGCCTTTGCACCAGTTCTTTTTTTTTTTTTTAGCCTTGCCCCCAGATTGTTCACGGGGTCTTCGTCTTTCTCGGCTAACAGCACCTTTCTTCTTGTCATCCGTGGGTGGCATTATGAAACTCAGCAGCTAATTGTTTACCCTGAGCAAAGACAAAATGAAGGTTAAATAGGAAGAAGGCAAAATTGTCTCTTTATTTCTGAACTTAAAAAATGTTTAATTACACTGCTTCTTAAAATTATAAAGTTATAATTATTTAAAGTATTATATATAATGTCATTTATAAAGTGTTTCTTAAAATGTATTTAATTTTAAAGTCATAAACTCTCTTAGTAGATAGTATTATGGTAGCCAACATTTTATTTCTGGATATTATATATTGAATCCTGAGTAGTCGTTTTAATTTCTATTTACTGCCTATTTTCATCAAGTTGGTGGGCTTTACAAATGGCTTTCTTTGCTTAAGTGATTCCTAGGTAAGAGTGCTAATAATTAACACAGTTCAAGTTAGATGGATGAAATTCTGGTTGAACTGTAGTACGTAGCTGCACTCATTAAGTTGCCCTGATTTGAATAAAATCTTAAGAGTCCTCTATTTTATTTCTAAAATTTTTTATAAATCAATTAATGTCCACATGTTATACATGTTAATAAGAACATACTCAAAGTATATTTCTATTTGCTGGTGAACATTTTATCTGTCACTCCAGCACCGTACATTGTATTTTATTGCTGACTTGCTCTTACATCACAGCTGCTACTGAGAGCCCACGTAAGTTCATTTTAAAACGAAGGCTATTAACAAAAGAGGAGAGTGGAGTGCTGTGTAGTGAGTAGCTGCCATATAGTTGTACTGAAACTCAGTGCTAACGTCCCACTGGGCAGGCGCAGTAGTGCAGCCCTTCTTTCTTGTGAACCGACAGCCAGATTGTCTGTAACTTCCCATGCCATTTGAAACAGGGTTCTCATGTACCAGCCATCCTCTGTAAGGGTGCCCAGCGTGACCTCGGTCGACCCGGCTGCCATGCCGCCTTCGCTGACGGACTACTCGGTGCCGTTCCACCACACGCCGATATCAAGCATGTCATCAGATTTGCCAGGTATGTGAAGAGTGGGTTTTTTTCTATCAAGTGTTATCATTTGTAGTCTTAATCTCTGGAGCAAATAGAGTTTAAAATTTTTAGAAAGAAATGCTAAGGAAATTTGGAAGTTTCATATAAAGGGTAGTATCTGTTTTAATATATCATAGTCAATTCCTGTCATTTTAACTAAAGAGCAGTCTGTAGATTCCTGATGATAGAAATATAGTAGGATAGTAGGAAATCCATAGAATTTTTTTCCGCTCATAGAGAATTTATACTCAGACTTTTCCTTGGTTTATTTATTATACAAGCTTCACAGGTAATAGGGAGAGACTATTTTTTCATACTCTTCTTAGTAGCCCGTCACAACTTTTGTGGAGCAAGTATTGCCTACAACTTCCCTCTGTGGATTTTGCCCCCTGTAAAAATAGCATCTACCAGCTGTTTCCCCTAGAGCACTGCTTAATATTTGGGGATGTCTTTTATATGTATAGTAACTCAACATTTAAAATATTCAAGGCTGTTTGAACTACCTTAATACCATGACTTCTGCAACCCAGGCCACATTATAAATTTAAACTCTCCCTGCCAAAACTCTTCTTTCCTCTCTCTATAGTTGTTGTCTTTGCTGACACTTTTTGTCTGTCAGATGTGAGCAAGTTAGAACCAGTGCCTCTCCGTACGCATGACGTCGCTTCTCTCTGAAGGGCAGTTTTAGTGCGATGCAGTTCCCTCCCTAGGTGATTAATTTTCGTTTCGAGATTTCTGAAGTTAATTTTGACCTATCATTTATTCTTTTTCCTCTTAGTGAGGTCTTTATTTTAAGAACAATATATATTCTATTGGGCAAAATTTGTGTTGTTTGAAGTAGTTGATAGTTGTGTTACCTGGCCCAATTCAAATAAAATTTAATGGAAAAGAATAGACTACAAATAGTATCCATCAAAACATTTTAAACACGTTTTGCCTCTTAAATATGTACTTTGGGAATTGGTATTT
Organism: Anoura caudifer; assembly: GCA_004027475.1. Taxonomy (NCBI): domain Eukaryota; kingdom Metazoa; phylum Chordata; class Mammalia; order Chiroptera; family Phyllostomidae; genus Anoura; species Anoura caudifer. The sequence goes on along the minus strand of PVKU01011121.1, from coordinate 24,005 downwards.
TTGAAACATTTATTGTAAACCCACCTATCACCAATTAAAAAGTATTTGTTGTATACAAAGCTTGATGCTAAGGTAATAGACAGTTGAGGTTTTACGGTTGATAAGAGAGACAGAAACTTAGAGATTCTTAATTCCTAACTGCCATATTTTGCTTTAATCTTGGTTGATTTTAAGTGAAGTTGAAGAGTATCCACACATCATCTTAGTATATGTTATTAACACACATTTCAGAAAGATTAGTTTCCTAAAGACTTTGAATTAAAAATTGATCCTGAAAAAAGATGATAAATGTTTCATTTATTAAAGTGACCCTGACCATTGAACAGTATTACAGACGTAATTTACAAATCATCTGCTCTGTTAGTTTTCAAATGTGTGATTCTGGATGAATTTTTAACTTTAGAGAATTTACAGTTTTTCAAAATTCAGGCATAAATTGAGACTATAAAATGTGCACATTTGAGAAAAATATGGTAAAATATGTTAATTGTATATTTTGTAGAATACACTTCAAGCCTGGTATTAAGGAACTAAGACTAATATTCAGGGTTGATGTTTAGCCAGTATAAACCAATATAGTGATAGTGGTTATTAAAATGTTGAAATGCTTTCTACTAGTTGCTATACTGAATAGAATAGAATCTATTGTACTTTACAAGAATTACCAGTTTATTGTCATCTGTGAATCATGTGGCAGTTACTACATCTAACTAGGTTAGTTTTTCGCTTTGGTTCTATTGTTAATGTGCTCTTTTGTAATTAGTAATTACTTTAATTTTAGTTTTGTGCATAATTTTATGTAATTAGTTATACTGTACAGAGCTGATAACTACAAATTTAATAATTGATAATAAAATATTAAATAAAACACCAAGAATGGAGAGATGACAGAGTTTTAATACATTTCTTAACATTCCTTTTAAATATCATAAACATGAATCTTCTGAATCTGCAGGAGAACAAAGAAGAAATAATAATAATGAACCGCAGCTTGGAACGTCTTCTGATACTGTGCAACAGTGAATTCAAAATAAAACATAATTTGTATTTGTGGAGTGGAAAACAGCTTGATTATTTCAAGAAAAAATATGACTGCCTTATTATTACTAGTGATTGTCAGGGGTGAATGGTGCTCAAAAATTGTGTCATTAAAACTTGAAAGTGCTAAACATTTACCTATTTAATCATGTAGCAATCATGTTTGTAAGTTCACGGCTCAATAAGGAAAATGTGTTGTTATTAATAAGACATGTAGAGTCAGTTTCACTTACAGACATTTAAAATCTAAAAGCTACAATTTTATCAGTGTTAATAGAACAGACATTTAGAATGTACTATCAGAATTTTTAACACTACCTGCTTTTTAATTAAAGATAATTGAGTGCATTTTCAACCATGAAATACTTAGGAGGGCATAAATAGATATCAGTATAAACTACTGTTGAGTTTGAAACTTAGGTTGAAATAGAAAAAACTGCATTTTGCTAAACTTACAAGACAAGTTTGTAACAGTAATTACTATTCTTGAAACTTCAACTATATGAGCTTTAATACTCTACTTAAAAGGTAAAATGCAGGACTTTGATAACAAAGTTTATTAGAAGGAATAACATCTGACATTGTATATCAAATTTCAGTGATGGTGTTTGAGGAAAAGAATAGTTTTAGTGAGAAATATTTACATTAGAACATTTTTGAATTTTGTATAGCCTGCATCTGTGTAATGTTGGGGAGCTAGCATAGAATTTCAACCAGAATTTTAGAACTCTGTCTAGGTGTTGTATAAGTCACCATTTTCAGTGATCCCTGGGTGAGGTGTCAAAGGATACAGATCAAGTGAATCTCTCAAATCACTAGGCGCTGTGTGTGTGTGTACATAATATATGTGTATACTCCATATGTTATATATGTATTGATATGTACACATGCACACAAAAAGGTCTGAAGAGCTGGGAATTGAGAAAATGAAAATAAGTCTTGGTATCTCAGTGGGTGGCCTTCAGTGCTAGAGCTGCAAAAACAGTTGGAAAAGTTACATCAAGCCTGTGTTTTGATATAAATTTTGATATAAATTGAAGTTTTGAAGTGGGAAAAGTTAAACATTTAGAAAATAAGTATTTTTGAATGACTTGGCCTCAATACAGATACTCCAACAGAAAGAGCAGTACTTTCTTAGCTTTATAAAGAAAGTTTGTTATTCAAGTGAACTGAGTGATTCAACAAACACTCAAAGTAATTGAACATATAAAATTAAATAAACTATAAAAGCAGAAGTTATTATAAAAAGAAAAGTGTTACACCATTAGAAGCAAAATAAAATTAATAAAATTGAGCCAGTTAGTTAAATTGGACATGCCAATAAAGTATCTTTGTGACCTAGTCAATGATGGAGATGTTGAATACATAAAACTTTCAGGAGTTATTGTAAGTGTTAGACAGATTTTGAAGTAGTGTTCAGCAGAAGCAGAGAAAGGATTTACTGGACAAGATCACTAACGTGAAAAGAAACTCTGCTTATGGAGGTAATGTCACCTACTGATGGCTACTTTAATGGCAAAGTTGTTGGAACAGTGCATTGTGATCCCCTTTGTCCATTTGTTGGCTCAAACCCTGCTATATTGTATAGTGACAGGCATACAAAATAAAAAGTCATGTCACCTCTTTTTTTTACATGTTTTAGAAATGGAATGATTTGTTTTCTCCAATAATTGGTGCTACCTATCCAGCTTCCTATCACTGGATATTTTTAATACCTCATTTAGGGATTATAAGGGACTCACTACAATTAAAATTTTGAGTTTATCAGTTATTCATTTTGGTTGTTCAATGTTTTAAATACCATTCCCACTAATATTCTCTATTTTGAGTAATAGTCCAGTATCAGACTTTTACTCTGTATGATTGTTTAAGATGGCATTGAGTGCCAACAAATAAAAATTTATAGAATTGAATAGAAATTACCTGTCTTAGTGACTTATACTTAGTATGTTTTTCATTTGTTTTATTTTATATCTTGAAATTTAGTCAAACGGGCATCTAGGGGGACTTTCTTGAAAGTTTATTCCTAGATTTTTCAGACATGAAGTTTTTTATTATTGTTATAACTATAATGCTTCAAAATGGTATTTTACTGGGCAGCCTTTTCCACATTCCTGTTTCTAAAGCTTAATTGGAGACTCTTAACATCTTTAGTTTAGAAAATAGCATTGGCTTTTAACCCAGTAAGCCTAGATAAGCTTTAGCTTGTTAGTGAGCAGAAGTGAACAAGTGCTTGCTTCACGCAGAGCGCGGAGCTATGTACTCCTGTGGGGATGAGGGCGCAGAGAGGTTCCATGAGACAGACATCTGTGTGAGGAGCAGTGTTGCAGGTGAAGCTCATTGTGGTATATTTCTAAAAAATAAATGTGAAGTATCTTAAGAGCCTAAGTATTTTTTTGTTTTTTATGGTTCATGTTCAGATTACTACCTCATCATTTTTATTGCTTCTCATTCTGTTAAGTGATGAAGCGAAGAAATGTTTGCTTTGACTAGTCCTACTTCTCTGGAAATTTTTGGACTCCTCCCTCTAAGTCTCTGGAAAGTGATTTTTCCAGATGTTTTGTCAGGAAATACCATATTTTGCCATGTATAATGCAGACCCATGTTTTTGGCCTGAACTTTCAGGAAAAATTTTTTGTTTTAAGTTTTTAATTCAGTATTTTATTCATTTATATTTAGATACTTGTGTTTTGTATTTTGAAGGAATTTTAGCATTTGAACATATTATGGTATAAGAAATTTTATGTAACAAATAATTACAAAACACAAGAACAGATACAAGGTATTTCAGGTACTATCCATGTATAATGCACATCTTTATTTTTCCCTCAAAAATTTGGGCAAAAAAGGGTGCATTAATACGGTATGTTCATTTTGGGATTTTTTACACATTGACTATCACTGTTCCTGGTATAGAACCTTCCTATTGCAGAATGGTAAGCACTTTCCCCAAACGTTTTCTGACTTATGGTAAATATAAAATGATTTTGGGAAATAATTCTTGTCTCCAAGATATGAGACAACTATTAACAAAGCATTTTTGTTTTAGGTTTGGATTTTCTTTCCCTTATTCCAGTTGATCCCCAGGTATGTATCCTGAATTTAAGCAACTAATTTGTATTTGATTGTTGCTTCTATCATACTAAGTGAAAATGACCAGTTGCATAAAATCAGGACAGTCAACTCAGTTATTTACGTTGATGGAAAGAAAGTACTATATAAATATTTCAGAGTTTTATTTGGATAAATAAAATTGCTTTTTCAATTTACAATGTTTTGGCCTTAATACCTGAATTCTTATTTATATTTTATTCTATTTAATAATCAGTTGGCGATAATAAGTATTTGAGTGGTTCAAATGAGGGAAAGCCCTGCCAGATGATAAGAAGCTAAAACTTTACAGAAATTTGAACACTTGTTCTATACGGAGAAAATAGCTAAAGCTGATTAAACTGACTTGAATCAGTATCTTTATTCTTCCTTGTCTATAAAGGCAGTCAGATTCAGACTTTGGGGTGCCCCAACCTAAAGTTGTGTAAACCAGTCATCCCTGCTTTCTCTGTCAGATAACGAATTCCATTGTCCTGGAGTCCCAACACAAAGACCTGCAGTGAGCATGGACTCCACTGACAGGCTTATAGCAGATCAGAACAGAAGAGGAAGAGGCCTGGGAAAAGCCAGAGGGAAAAGTGTAATAGAGAAAGGGGCTTTGAAAGATGTGTTGAAAGTAGGAAAGGAATAGAGGAAGGACATGGAGCACCGCTTCCTAGGCTACTCAGAATCAACTAACTACAGGTCTTGTATGACCTCCTGTTTGACTGCTATGTATCTGATCACAAAACCAGAATTTTTTTTTAAGATTTTTATTTATTTATTTTTAGAGAAAAGGGAGAGGAGGGAGAGAGAGAGGGAGAGAAACATCGATGTGTGAGAGAAACAGATTGGCTGCTTCTTGCACACCCCTGACTGGGGACCTGGCCTGCAACCCAGGCATGTGTCCTGACTGAGCCACACTAGCCAGGGCCAAAACCAGAAATTTGGGTCCAAGTTAATGTGCATAGAATGAAGAATTTCTTTTCACCCTGAGTTGACTTTGTGACATCAGTAGATTTATCTACAGCAAAAAAAGTGTCTCTGTATTGTAGGAGATGAATTCTTAAGGCTTAAAATGTTACTGAGTTTTCTTTTTTTTAATATCACCCACCCTTAAAAAATTATCTTGGAACATAGAGGATGCTCATTCATAGCGTTACTTGGCATGCTTAGTGTTAGGCTAACTTGATTGTAAGCCAATAGAAGGGTGAGGTTGTGCCTTTAGTTTTTCTTCGACTCTTTAGATTTGTTACACTTCACCTCCATATTGCCCGCTTTTGCTCCTTGTGTGTCAAGTGCACACAAGGGTTCGGAGTTAGAGGTAAAATGGCTGCAGCCTGATTATTACAAAAATGCAGGGCATAGAGCCTGCAGCAACAAGGCAGTGCCATGGTATCAAGTGGCCTTTTTCCCAGCTTCTTTCTGCAGTTACAGTGGAAAGTAGGAAATCCATTTGCTTTTAGAAAAGTTTACTACCTAAGAGTTAAGCTTTTTTAGAACTCTTTAAGAACTATTCATTTTTCCCCTTAACCAATATCCCCATGACATTCATTTTATTGATGAACCAAAACAGTTATTCATCTTAAATATTAAATTACTTTTTTGAAAGGCAGCCTGAATTTTAGTTTTTCTTCCACTGATTACCAGCTTAAACTCGGGGCTGCCATTCCCATATCTTTTTGAAAATCATGTAATCTAAACGGCACCAGGTTTAAATTCCTGTTCTGTAACTTAGTGTCTTTAGTTATAGCTGACTATAGAATTGATAATATTGATTCCTTTTCCTTAATGATCTTTCATACAGTCTGAAGGTAAACTTAGGATATCTCTTGTGTATACTGGACCTCACTTATTTTACTAAAGTCAGTGCAATTTCTTACATAAAATATTCTACAATGATATAAAAGAAAGCTTTTAGCTCTCATCTGTCTCTCTCCCTCTTGGTCAGTACTGGAGTATTAAACTCAGGTTTGAATTTGATTAGGAATCAGCATACAAGCTGGTAAGGAAACAAATATGAACTCTTACAGAGTGGTGTCAAGAAGATTAGATTAGATCTACTTTAAGATTTACTCTAATTTTGTGATTACGTGAGATGATGCTCTGTTCTGAGCATCACATGGTAGTTAGCTATCATGCATCTACTTTAGGATGAAATGATGCCTTGGAGTTACACAGGTATTGTTACATGTATGTACAAGGGAGTCAAATGCCACTGTTCAGCTGATCATTCTTAACATTCCTGAATGATCTGATTGACATTAAATTTTGAAAGAATTCTTGAATTTGGCATTGGCATTTTTGCTCAACACCGTTAAAACTAAGTATTTACTAGCCTTTTGCAATGTGATTTAAACCTGGTGTAAATACATTCAGTGAGCAAAGCCTTTTTGAGATTAATTATGAATCATGATTATGGGACTCGTATTTACTATTAAATGCTGTTGACATTTTTGTAATTGTTCCTATATATTTGGTCAACAAATTCTGCTGATTCTGAGAGAATCAAGAATATGCTACATTCACTAAGTAATGTGAGATAGCTAAATTCATGCCACCTTCCATCCAAAGATGGGAAGTTTCAAGAAAATTTAAATTCCATTGGGATTTAAATATGTGGCTCTCACTTGTGCATAACTAACAACTTCTAGTTTCTTTATTTAAAATCAATGTAGCCTCTTCCTCATCGGCATCATTGTTTGTTTCAAGCAGTACTGTCCTCCTATGTTTTTGGATAGTCTCACCTCACCCTTAACAGCAAGCAGTACGTCTGTCACCACCACCAGCCCCCATGAGAGCAGTGCTCATGTTAGTTCATCCAGCAACAGGAGTGAGACAGGGGTCATAACCAGCAGTGGAGGTAACATTCCTGACATCATCTCATTGGACTAAAGGAGGACTCACTCAGTTCTAGGAATCATTCATCAAAACTTCTCTTTCTTGGATCTCTGGTCCATGGAAGCTATTTTTTTTTTTATAACAGTTACTTTGATATTTATTAAAACGTCAAATGGATTCTTTTGCTTTCTGAGAGATGAACACAGATGACTGCAGCAAGAACCAAATGACACACAAGACTTTTCTTATTCATGCTGTATTCTCAGCATCAGATGCATTCAGCCATAACTGTATCATCTTGGGAGATGGATTTCAATTTCATGTTACTGGATGGATTCTACAAATCAGTTAAACATATTTTTGGTTGTAATAAACAGCAATAAAATCATGTAAATGTTCAAGTAAACTTTTTTCTAATTAAAAAAAGATGTAATCAATGATTTTGAAATGACAGCAACGTTTGTTTAACCTGATGTGAAGGAAAAGTATATGGAAAGAAATTAAGCTTGCCAAATGAGTCCCTAACATGGAGATATGGTCTCTTTCGTTGAACTGATGAAGTCTTGATAAGTGGCCAAAGCTTGGGTTCCACTTTCCTTCTGCAGTTCCAGTTTTCTTCCCGATTCCATCAAAGAAAATGGCCTTTGTGTTACGCATTTTTTCCCCTGGTTGTCATTTACACTTTGATATTGTTTGCTACTGAATACAGAGAAGTTCTAGGACGCAGCTGCTCTGTATTGGCAAGTATGTTGAAGAACACTACGCAGATTCTGCCCTGACACGATGTGTGTTGTTTTTGGTAACTGAACATTTCATTGTAGGGATTTCTATAAATTTTGGGCTTGCCTTTTCAAAAAAAGAAGTTCTATGCAGCCATTGAAGGAAGTGTTTTGGAGTAAGGTGGCTGGAGTGTTAGAATTATGTTCGTACCATCCAGAAGTATTGAGAGCTTGGAGGCAGTGGAAGAACAGATTCAGGGGAGGTGGGAATAACAAAGTTTAACTTGTTTCTGAGAACTTCCTTTGCTCATTTACTTTATAGAATAATATTCAAGTTTTTGTTGAAACTTTTCAGGTTTTCGTAACACTGACCAAAATATATGTTTTAGATCTCTGATTGTATGGAAAGAAAAAGCAAATAGCAAGACATAGGGATGGTATCAGATTTCCTTTTTCTTTTTCAAAGGGAATTCTTTCCTGAAATCACAAAAGACAAAATAGAATTAGAAATGTTTGAATTTAAGTAAGGAAGTGTGGTTGGGAGGATGAGCCTAAACCCCACTTTGAAAACCACTGTCTGATGATAACACTATCATCATGTGTTAGCGTTTGATTTTAAATCCCTCCAGAAATGGAGTTTTACCCTTAGAGAAACATTTTCATTTAACTTCCATATTTTCTTCTGCTTCATTTGGCTTCCTAAATAATTTTCGAGTTCTTGAGGAGTTAATACTTTCCCAGTGCTGAGCTTTCTCTCCCCAATCTGTCTCTACTTTAAAGATAAAGCCCTTTTTGTAAAATGACTAACCTAACTGATTCTCAGGCTGAAGTGCCCAGATGAAAAGTATCAATTTCTGATAGAATAGAGATGCTTTATTTCAGGGCTGGTGCAACTCCAGGGAGCTGGCTTGTCAAGTGCTTGGTTTTTACACCTCCTTGAGTTTTCATGGCCCGGGTGTACCTTTTGTACTGACTTACGTCCCTGTGGTTTCCTGTATCATCCCTTTGACTACAGCGTCCCCTCACCTAATAAACTTGCAGTAGTTGTGCCATAGTTGCCAGTTCTAGCTTGTCACTAGATTTCCAGTCCATGTTACAGTCTTTTGGTCCAGATACAGCATTTCTTCATGGTAAAATTTCATGTTGCTGCTTTAAGTACAGATGTAATTTCTGTTAACTCTGTATTCAGATAGAAAAAGTAACCTGATTTGTGTGATATAATTTGTTAATAAAGAAATGAAGTATATTTGTTATCATTTTGTTGCCCTTCAGATTCTCAGAGACTCCCCTCCCCAATTTAACAACAGAGTTTTTATAAGGTAAATGAAAATATTAATAGAAATTAGTTTATTTTCTTGGTTCTTGTAATGGATACCTCTGCTTTTGTAGTTGTGATTTGTTTCTTTTTGATGTTTTATGTGAACAGTTTTAGTGTTCGTTTTGGTGCTTCCCACTGAAATTACATACACATTTTTAATTTATCTCATGCAGGTGACTTAACATTTTTTAAAAAATCACTTAAGTTTATAATCTTAAAATTGGGGTTTTGCCCATGTATCTTTGAAGATGAGCACTTTTCTTTATGCCTTTGGCCTTACGATAACAGCATGGTTACTAAGCCATTATCCCTTTCTCGGTGTGGTCACTGAGTGTGTTCACCAGGACCCTCAGTTTTTAGCAGTTGGTTTTGCTAGCCCAGACTTTCAAGTATGAGGCAGTGTCCGAGGAGGTCGTCTTAACTGTTGTCAGCTGACTGGTGGTTATGTTTAAGTATTCTGTTTAAGAAAAGGATCTGTAGTTGCCAGTCTGTTAGAGACACCGGCCACCCTTTATTGTCGTCTTTACCCCCGTAGAAGTGTTAAGGGCTTTTCTCGCTTTGGTAACTCCTGACAGTGTACTTGGTGCTGCGTATAGCTTCACACCTATGGTCTGCTTACGTTCACTAGCTTTCTGACCCTTAGGTGAGCCTCTTTAGGATTTTACTTCCATTTCTGCTCAGAAGGTATAAATACCTGGCATTTGGTCCTGGGACAATTATAAGGCCTAATGAAGCAGTAGAGGTAAATTTAGGTTATATGGCACTTACCTAATCTGTTTCATGAATGCTAGAATGCAGATATCATGATTAGAAATTCTGAATATAAATAAATTGATTTATAACTCTTGGTATAAAACAAGTTTCCCTAAGGTAGAATCTTAAGGAATTTGAAGAAAAGTAAGATGTTGCATTTTAGGTGAAGTGTATTCCACAGAAGCTGTTCTGACTTTGAGATTCAGACCTTGCAGACATTCTGCCTTCAGACCAGTCCTGGACGCTTACAATTTGGTGACCAACTATCTCCCTTCTGCCTATAACGTCTTCATTAATTACATTTCGTTTTTTTTTTTTAAGTTGATTTTTACAAAGCATTAGTTTAAGTCTCAGACATGCTGTTCATTTCTAGCCCCCAGTGGGTCAAAAAGCATTCAATTGTTTCTTTTTTTTTTTAAAGTAAATACCTTTATTTTCCTCATTTTCTTTTCATCTTGAAAAATGTAGAGCAGTGTGCCATTTAAACTTGGGCTTAACACTGTACGTAGCAGCCCTGGATCCATGTGATGTGGGAGCTCACGGTCATGTAGGTGGGTGATTAACAGCTCAGTCTCACTGACCAGCTTTTTGCTACCGTTTTACTGTAATACGGTGAAATTTGTGGGAAAGACTTTTAAGAATTTCTCTACTTTTTTCAGAGTCTGATGTTACTGTCAAATAAATGATTGATTTGTAAGCATTTTTTGTTGTTGTTGCTAGGAACCACACCAGTTCCTGGCAGAAACAAATAAAGCTCTATAGAAATGTCCGTTCTTTAATACTTGTCTGATTCAATAATGTTTTTGTTTCATTTAACACAGTTATGCATTCATTATGGAAAATTTAGACAACACAGAAAAGTATAAAGAAAAATAATAATTGCCTGTAATTCTGTCACCTGGGGTGGGAAGAAAGCACTTGAGTATTTTTGCATATTTCTTGCTAGCTTCTCTGCTACTTTGCTTGTTTTTACATGGTTTTATTGATTCTCAGTATAATTTGTGTCTTGGTTTGATTCTCAATCTGAAGGCACAATTCGATGTCATTAAAAACTGTCAACCTTGATTAGTTGCATGAGATTCCGTGGAGTGCACCATGGTTCATAATGCTTTTTTCCCTTGGACAGTTTAGATTGCATCTCATGTTTCAGTTGAGGGTCTTTGTGCATAATTCTTTCTTTAGGAAAAATTCCTAGAGGTGAATCTCTGGGTCAAGGATATGAACATTTTGTAGTTCTTGCTTCATGTCGCCTTTGCAGGTGGATATACTAATTTATACTCCAAACATGTATGAGAAGAGCTGTCTGACTGTGTATTCCAAGAACATGCATGACTTACCTCTCTGTAGGTGTCTGAACTAAGCCCTCTGCCCTTCTGCCCCTGCTGAGCTGGGCTAACTGACTTGGAGGTGTTCCACAGCAGTTTTCCTGGGCTTTCTCAGTTTCACATGCATCTGACATGTTCCACAAACACCCATATGTAGATGTCCCAATGACTTACTGTACAGTTTTATTTGCACTGTGAAGTAGCCCCTTGCCAGACTACATTTTCTGGTCTTAGTTAGAAAATACACGTAAATATCATTTGTGCCTAGGGCCAGCCCTTAGTAGCCAGCTCTCTTTTTTTGCTGTTCGAGTAGGCTCCATTTTGGCCTTTCTGAGCTCCCCAAAGCCAGTAGGACCTCCTGAGCAAAGGCAGTCCAGCTCAAACTGGAAATGTGGTAAGGCTGAAACACAGCTGGGCAGAGCTTTGTTTATTTCACTTTGTATTCTTGGATGTGTCCAATCAGATCTTGGTGTTCTAAGGGCAGCTTCGGGGAAAGAAAATCAGATCACCATCTTCAGGTGTTAGTTTCTTGATTAGCATACCACATTGATTATTTCCCAACTGCTTTTTATTTCTGAGTAGCTTTTAAAGCTTATTTTGAGTTCTCAAAGCGTACCTTTTTTTTTTAAGTGAAGGAGAGTGAAGTGTGGTGTTATCAAATAGAATATCCTCTTGTTTTGGCCTTCATCAAACTACTCAACAAATGTTTATTCAGTGTATTTTGTAAGTGTGTGTGGGATTCAGTAGTATGAATGATCTGGTCCCAGACTTCAAAGGGTTCATAATCAAGTTATCAAAAATCAAGATTCTTACCTAACACAAAATGTGCTAAGAATGTTACAAAAATGCCTCATTCCTTACAGTAGCACTTCAAAGGAAAGTGGTATTGTCCCCATTTTACAAATGAAAAAATATGTAGGTGCATGTTGCAGTGGACTTGGGAGCCGAAAAGCCCTCTAACTAAACCGAAGTGGCATTAATTATGTGCGCCATTTAGGAGACAGATAAGAGAACCTAGACATAAATTATGAGAACTCATTTCAGACAGCACAGGAATAAGGAAGGGAGTGGGTACTGGAGTCAAAGGAATACTTGAGATTCAGTGTCTGAGTGGATATAGGTTTAAAAACTGAGTCCATTTCTCAAGCGTGAACACCCAGGGTAATGGTGCTGTTTGCAGAGACAGGAGGCAGCTGAAATGGCCATTCATCTTCTGGGGGGGCAATGGTAAGTTTGATAAGAAACTCATCTTTTTGCTGCAGTTTTAAGATGTGCGGATTTCCACATCTTCCATTTTTACTTTTACTTGTCTTCATTCTGCATGTGTTCTAGCTGTGCCCAGTTGACCATCCTCTCCTCCATAACCCATGCTCGGCTGCATCTCAGCCTTTTCATGACAAATTTGGTTGTCGCCTGAAGTGCAGCCACATCTTGCTGTCTCCGGTGTGGTCTGTGTTCTTATTCCACATATCTTGTGGTTGTTGCTGCCCTTTCTTTTCATAATTCCTAAACTTCTCCCAAGGCCTCTGACAAAAATCTGCCCCTTTGCAGCTCATGCCAAGAGGTTCTGTCAGCTACTGTTACCAAGCCACCTGATCACTCCATTTGACTCGCTGAAGGCTTTACTTCCTGAGTGATGATGGTGGTGTTCTCAGTATCCTCATTGTTATGGGTGGTCCACCCCACAGCATGGCCTGTGAGGTGGTTGGTTATCTCACCTACATTATCTTCCACTGAAACTCCCGTTTCATCTCTTGTTTTCTCTACTACTAGTTCAGCTTTGCTCCATCATCACAGCCTTGAACATATTCTTGGACACCTCCCTCTCAGTCAGTTATCCCTTAACTTGGCTTTGCATGGTTCTTTAGCCCATGCTCGCCACTTATGTATATCACCCCCCCATCAGAAGATCCAGTGCCAGTACCTCAGCATGATTGCTCCGCCTGTGCTCACCTTCACCCTTGCTTGTTTGTTCCAATTTCAGATGACGTAGGCCTTGGACCCTTTCCTTCCTGTCACCTTCAGGACCTTTCTCCATCAGACTTTCCTGCTTTATGTCTTTCATCTGCACAGCTTTTGCCTTACAAAAGTGTCATTTGTCAAGTGTTTGACATCTGTATGTGCCAGGCATTGTATCACGAACATGACATGGATAGGTCTCTGCTACCACCAAAGTTATACTCCAGTAGAATATGCAAAATAGTGAAATAGGGAGCTTAAGATGCAACAGTGGAGGGTGCTACAGCAGCATGTAGATGAGACAACTACCTGATTTTATGGAAGTAACATACAAGGAGCAGGGGAGTTGATTGGAAGTGCATCAACTAGAGGACTAAAATGTTCGCAATGGCTGGACATTTGCTCAGGAATGTTAAGAGAAATGTAAGAAATGAAGGGCCTTGTAAAGCAGTGAGAAGGCAATGAGTTCTCAGTTATTGCAGTAACGAGCATTTGTTGAGTTTGGTGTGGTTGTCTCCATGTCACAAATGTGGAAACAGATTCTGAGGGTAAGTTACTTGCCTAATAAGGTCATGCAGCTTATAAGTGGGGAGCCACACTTCAACCCAGCCTTTAACCACAAGAGAAGCCTTTCCTGATTATTCTTTCAAAGAAGGAGGTGTTTCCTAACTATCCTTATCACATCATTCAGGTTATATCTTGTGTGGCACTTAGTACAGCCTGTACCTATTTTATGTATTAGTTCATCGTGTACTGTCTGTTTCCCTTACTAGATTGTAAGCTCCGTGAGGGCAGGGGTGATACCTTATTTCACTTGCATCCCAGAGCCTGACATGGTGTGGTGCATAGTAGGTGCTCAATAAATATTTGTGAATGAAAAACTGGTGGGTAACCGTGTTTGACTTACACTGTCTGTGGAAATCTTTTAACACCTGTGTAGCAGGTGTTCACCCAGAGAGGAGGACGAGGAAGTACGTGTTTGGGGCAGATGGTAGTGCTGAAAGGTGTTGGGGAGTTGGGAGGAAGTCAGTGCACAGACCTAGATCCCAAAATCTGGGGCAAGGGCTGGGAATGGGGGATTGGTAGGGTGTGCACACAGTGGGGATAATGTGTGAGTAGGTGTATTAAACCTGAAAGCCTCAGTGACCCCTTTTAGATCCAGCCTATACACGTATAAGGCTGGGGAAATTCTGCATGTTACCTACATCATATACTGAGGACCACTCTAGGTCAGTACATTTCACCGAGTTACTCAATACAGTTGTGCATGTAAACATTCTAATTTATCATCAGTCTCAAGGCTAACAACCTGACCCAAGTCATTACTGGACTCAGTACTTGGGATCTGTGTAACCTGAAGTCTCTGGAAGTCATGGCCACATGCCATTAGGCGAGCTATAGGCTTGTCCTACAACACACAAGTGGTCCCCAAAACCATGGAAGTGCAGCAGTCCATCCAGAGAAGTCAGAAAAGAAGCTGGAAAATGAACACAACAAAGACAGCAGGAGCGATTGAGATAGAAGGGTGTGGTATGAGGCCAAAAGAGTCAAGTATTTCAGGAAGAGTGAAGTTAAAAGGCTTTTGATATAAAAGTTTTTAAAAGACTTCAGAAACACCATTTGATTGAATCTTCCTGATTATTAAGTCTTTATATAAACAAAACTAGGACCCACTTTTTTGTATGTATGCACCATCCCCCGAAGTACCGCGGTACTGGGTCATTGCATGGAGTGGACAGAGAGCGCTCTTCTTCCATCTCACTGCTCCAGAAATCCACTTAATGTCCTCATGTAGAGGATGTATCAGATATTAAAATTAAACTGAAACAGGTAACTACACTTGATCTTTGCCAAACAGCCAAGAAGCCATTGCTTTCAGTCCCATTGATTGTAAAGATGTAGCCCATTAAAATACAGGAGAAGAGTGAATCTGCATCTTAAAACTTAAGAACTGGCCCTGGCTGGTGTGGCTCAGTGGATTGAGTGCTGGCCTGTGAGCCACAGGGTCGCCACTTGATTCCCAGTCAGGGTACATGCCTGGGTTGGAGCCAGGTCCCCTGTGGGGAGCATGCAAGAGGCAACCACACATGATGTTTCTCTCCTCTTCCTCCTTCCCTTCCCCTCTCTCTAAAAATAAATGAATAGAATTTATTTTAAAAATTAAAAAAGAATTGTGGTCATCGAGATCTTCCTTTGGCTTCCCCACCCAGGCGGTAGCTAGTAATTCCCTCAAGGACGGTGTCGGTGGAATGACAAAGGTTGCCTCCAGGTTGCAGTGGGGTGAGGACTGCAAAGTGATGGAGTGGGCAGATCCGACCAACTCCAGAACTGGCTGTGATGAAGGGTGAGGCTGCAGCGAGGGAACTGGCTGACAGAAATTTTAAGGATGGGAACATCTTGAGCCTCATGTTTAAATGCTAATTGGGTGGTGAGATGGAATCAGTGGGAGAGGTGAAAACACAGGGCGTGTGGGAGGGGTTGGCCAAGATCATCGGTAACTTAACGTTTCTGAGCTGGAGGAAGAAGCCGAGGTCCGAGTCGGAGGCATATGAAACGATGGGTGTGGACACAGGCATGTGTGTCTGGGTGGTGAGTGGAAAGTTCTCATCTAGTCGTTTAGCTTTCGTGTCTGAGAATGAAGTGACGTGAACTGGGTGATGTGGCCAGTTCCAGAAGTGGGGAGGTATGAGGATAGAGGTGCAAAGCAGGGTTCGTTGGAAATAGTGGCCCTAGAGAATGGGGAGGAAGATGGACAAGAAACGGACCGCAGTGAGTTGGACACCACAGCCTTAAACGGTGGCATCCATTTATCTGTGGTACTTTCCCTCAGCGTTGCTCAATGTTAAAGCCTTTTTATTCAGGGTTGGGATTTTGTCAGGCGGGCGAACAGAAGAATGACAGGAATAACATCTTGGGGATGCTGGCAAGTGGTTGACGTGATGGAATCACACTCCTGAAAGTGTTCTTGGCTGGAGTTAAAATGCACACATAATTGTCGAGTTCCATGGGTTTGACTTTAACTAACTTGAAAATCTGCATTTGTTACCCTCCCTTGCATTTCTTGGTTTTTCTGGCACTTTTTTTTTCTGACTTGTCAGGAGCTCCTTTTCTCTTATTTCTCCCTGGAAATGTAAATGTGGGTGTCACCTTGCTTGGCCCGCTGCCTTTTCCCCAGCCTCGTGACCCACGGTTCGTGGTACACACGGCCAACGCTCCCAAACGCCCAGGAGGGCTGGGGGTTTTGTTTCTGTTTCTGTTACCCATACTATTGCAAGTGTCTAGAAGAGTTTTTATGTTCAACCTGTCATATTTGAAGTGAGTTCCTTGTAGACAGCATATAGTTTTGTTTTGCTTTTTTGGTAGCACCTTTGTTGAGATATAGTTTATATATTGTTTTAGTTTGCTAGGGCTGCTGTAAAAAAGTTCCACAAATTGGGTGACTTCACAGGAATGTGTTTCTCATGTTTGGAGGCTGCAGGTCTGAAATCAGGAGTGGTTCCTTCTAAGGGCTCTGAAGGAAGGCCTGTTCCAGGTCTCTCTTTTGGCTGATAGATGGTCACCTTCGCCCTGCGTCCCCTCACGTCATCTGTGTATATGCATCTCTGTGTTCAAATTTCCCCTTTCTGTAAGGACATTAGTGGTGCTAGGTTAGGGCCCGCCTTACCGTTAGGTGCACACACATTAGGGATTGTTGTGTCGTCTTGGAGAGTTGACCCTTTAATCAGGCTGCTTCTTACGCCTGAGAATTTCTCTAGCTTTGTCTGAAATTAATATGGTGATTCCAACTTTCTTCAGTTAGCGTCAGCATGTTTCTCCATTCCTTCCCATCATCTGTGACTGTATTTAAAGTGGGGTTCTTACAGACAACGTATGGTTTGGTCCTGTTTGACCTACTTGGACAAGTTGCTGTCATTTAATTGGTATATTTATACCATTGACATTTAAAGTGATTATTGACACGGGTTAATTAGTACATACCGTATTTTTTCCTGTTTTCTATTTGTTTCCCATATTCCCTGTTTCCCTTCTGCTTTTTTCTTCCTTCTCTAGTTTTTTTTTTTTTTAGATTTTATTTTTTAGAGAGAGGGGAAGGGAGGGAGAAAAAGAGGGAGAGAAACATCAATGTGTGGTTGCCTCTCACGGCCCCTCAACTGGGGACCTGGCCCACAACCCCAGCATGTGCCCTGACTGGGAACTGAACCAGCAGCCCTTTGGTTCGCAGGCCCGTGCTCAATCCACTGAGTCACACCAGCCAGGGGCCTTCTCTAGTTTTGATGGAGCATTTTATGTTATTTAATATTTTATTCTCAGCATATCAATTATGCTTTTTAAAAATGTTTTTAGTGGTTGCTCTTGGGTTTACAATCAATCCTTGTCTTCTTTCAAATAGCACTGTTGCATCTTATAACAGAATATTCCCAATTCCTCCTTCCTTCTCTCATAGCACTGCAGTTGTTTAAGTTACCCATAGCTGTAATCACCGAATATTTTGCTGCTGCTACGATTCTGAGCAAACTGTTCAAATAAGACCAAAATACTTTACGAGTACTTTCATGTATTCCTTCTCTAACACTCTTCCTTTCTTTATGCAGACCCACATTTCTGACCTAGGCGGCACTTTCCTTTTTTCGAAGAATGTGTTCTATTTCTTGCTGGGCAGATCTGTTTTGAATTAATTCCCCTTAACTTGCTATGTTGAGAAAGTTTTTGTTTCTTGCTCACTTTTGAAGGATAACGTTGCTAGATACGTAATTCTAGTTAGTGGTTTGTTTGTTTGTTTTATAACACTTGCACTCCACTCTCTTTTTGCTTTATGTAGTTTCTGGAGAAAGGTGCAGTGGAATTCTTACCTTCCTTTATAGATAAGGGGTTTTCTATCTTTGGTTTCTTTCAAGATTTTCTAAATTTGAGTATGATATGCCTAGGTGGGCATATTTTTACTATTTCTCCTGTCCGGTGTTCTCAGAGCTTCCCAAATATGTAATTTTGTACCTGTCATTAATTTTGGGAAATTCTCTGTGATTATTGTTTCAAATATTTCTTTTATGCCTTCTCTTTTTCTGAACCCTTTAGTGATCCTATTATGAGTATATAATACCTTTTGTAACTGTCCCATGGTTCTTGGATATTCTGTCTTGTGGTGTTTTTTTTTGTTTTGTTTTGTGTTTTTGTTTTTTCATTCTCTTTCTCTTTGCATTTTAGTTTTGGAGATTTTTTTGTTGAACATTTCTTCAAGTTCACTGATTCTGTCTTCAACTGTGTGTAGTCTATTGATGAGCCCATAAAAGGCAATGTTCACTTTTGTGACAGTGTTTTTGATTTCCAGCATTTCTTTCTGACTGAGTTTTTATATTTCTGCTTGTAGTGCTCACCTATTCTTGTATATTGTCCACCTTTTTCCACTAGAGCCCTTACCTAATTGGTCATAGTTGTTTTGAGTCTCGGTCTGAAAATTTCACCATCTCTGCTGTATGAGTCTGCTTCTGATGCTTACTCATCTCCTCAAACTGTATTTTTTGTGTTTTAGTATGCCTTGTAATTTTTTGTTGAAAGCCAGATGGCATGCACTAGGCAAAAGGAACCCAGCACTAGTTCCTCCGTGGGTTTCTGCCTGTTCATCTCTCCAGTATTGGTTGCAGTGGTTTGCACTGTGTTACCAGTTATCTGCTGGATCTAAGAAGAGTTGTTGGTTTTTCATTTTGTTTAGTGTTTCCAATTAGAGTGGAAATGACAGCTTCCCAGCTGTCTTTTGTGCTGGACTGGACTTTCCCCAACTCTTTTTTTTTAAAAAAAGATTTTATTTATTTATTTATTTTTAGAGGAAGGGAAGGAGAGAGGGAGAGAAACATCAGTGTGTGGTTGCCTCTCACCTGCCCTCTACTGGGGACCTGGCCCGCAACCCAGGCATGTGCCTTCACTGGGAATTGAACCGGCAACCCTTTGGTTCGCAGTCCAGTGCTCAGTCCACTGAGCCACACAAGCCAGAGCTTTCTACAACTATTGAAGGAGACTGTTGGCCTCCTCCCATGTCCCCACTCCTTGTCCTGTGGCCTGAAAATCTCTTGAGGTGGAAAAACAGGTCAGATCGTTTGGCTCATCTGCTTTATTGTTTCATTTCTTGGCATCACTTTCCTTCACTACCAGATGTTCGGTGTCTTGGGAACTATTATTTTGTATACTTTGGTTGCTCATTGTTTCAAGTAGAAGATTAAATCTGACTCCTGTTATTCCACCTTAGTCTGAAGCAGAAGCAGATTTTATTTTCAATAATATTTAATGCCAGTTTTCCTCCCAAACACTATTTCTAGCTGCATTTCTTGGACATGTTAAATATTTTAAGTGCATAAGATCAGAAGAAAAGAAAGCATCACTTTCCCTCCCAGTGGAGCCGTGTATGGGCCAAGTTTGGCTATGGTTATCTTTGGTTATCCCAGCCTCCCCAGTCTAAACTGTCTCCTCACTGTTCTGCCGCCTCCTGCCCAGGCTGCGAGAGCCCACACACCTTTTCTCCCGTCTGCCCTTAACCGAGAGTCAGTCCCTCTATGTCATCAAAGGAGGGCTCAACTCAGAAGCGTCGCACCTATGTCTCAAAGCCCTGGCAGCATGATTAGTCCCTCAAGGGCATTTAACTTTGATCGGGGGACAGGTGGCAATGTTTGCATTCTAGTTGTATTTCATTCAGACCACTGTTGTAAAGACATCCACATTGCCAGCGGTGTCAGGAAGTATGACAGTGACTTGCCAAGTCTTGCTTTTGGCTTGAGAAGTGCTGCCTTCAATAGTATTCTTTCTGAAAGGCAAACTCATCATAATTGAACCCGTGAGAGTACTGACATGTTTACCAACAGTGAGATTATATTTCCGTGCACTCAGCTTAACTGACGGTAAACTCTATTGGTAGAATATTCAAATGGTACAGCCATAACCTGCCTATTAGTAAATTGACCTGCACATGCCAGAAAGTTAAAAGAATACCATTCTTCAAAGGATTTATATATTTATCACATGCTCTTCACTATTTTGTAATGTTTTCTGTAGTGAGCAGAAAGCTAACTCAGTGTTTCAGAGATGATCAGAATTTGCTGCTGCCGACAGTCGGGAAGCGTAGAGCATGCAGCTTCACCGACGGCTGTACCCACTGTCTGTGGGCCACTGCAGGTTCCTGCGTGAGAAACACGGGGATTCCAATACATTGTATTTTTCACAATGCTGATTTTAAAAAATCATGGTGCATTTATACTTGCCTGTGTTGCATTATCTGCTGATTTTACTAATACGTATGACCAGGTGGACAGGGGCCCTGGAGCTTAAGCTTCTTCAACTTCATGGTAAAACCCCCTATGAGTTAAAGAGTTACTCACTGGTATCCTACCCTGGACTCAGCACGGTGCTGAGTTTTCACAGAAGCATCTGAGAAGGAACTGCACTGACCCCTGCTTACCAGGTTACATGGTCCTGTTAGGGAAAAGAAAATACAAAACAGCACAAATAAGGAGCACAGACGCGATCTCACAACTGACATTCGGGACCTGAGAACGTTGAAAGTGTCTCAATCGGTTTGGGCCAATGTGACAAAGTAGCACAGCCTGGGCAGCTGAAAGAGCAGAAACACATTTCTCACCGTTCTGGAGGCTGGAGGGCTGAGATCAGGGTGCAGCGTGGTCAGGCTGCGCGGAGGCTCCGCTCTCGGGTTGCATGCTGCAGACTTCTCATTCTGTCCTCCTGGTGAGAAGGGAGGACGCTGGCCCCATTAATGGGGCTCTTCCCTTGACCTAATCATGCCCCAAAGGCCCCACCTCCGAGTACCATTACATTGAGGATTGAGGTTTCAACATGAATTTTTTTTTTTTTGGTAGGGGACAAAAATTCAGTCCACAGCAGGCCTCTCCTTAAGACCCCCACCCTGCCCCTGGAGCCCAGTCTTCAGATTTAGCTATGACCCAAGGTCACTTAGGATCAGAGGGAAAATGGGGGGACAGCTGATAAGGTGACGAATCAGGAAACTTTTACTACTAAGAGAATGAGTTTTATAAAATTTAAATTCCTATTTCATTTAGCATACATAGGGTTTTTTTGTTTTACCAAAATTATTAAGATTGGAAGTTACAAAAATCAGTGTATAATCAGGCTAATTTATTTGTATTTAATGGGTAAAAAGTATGACTACTAAAGTCTCTTACAATAAAGCTAACTAAAATAAAAAACACTGATACGTGAACTAATGAATAAAAATAAAGTGCTTATGTTTTCAAATAAACCAGGTTTAATAAAAAGTGTAGAAAATTCCAACCTATTACAAAGTTGTCTGCGAAAAAATATTTTTGAAAGGTGACTCATGGGACGATGTGAACAGCCAAGCAGTGTGTTTAATGTTAAGATCTGCAGCGGGATGGATGGTAGTTTACGAACTGCCTCCCTGTGCCTGCCTGGGGGAGAAGGTTGTGGCGAGGGACGCAGAGAAGGCACCAAGCTTCAGAGCCAGGCTGGCAGCAGGGATGCTTCTCTGCTCGTGCAACCTGCCCACCTAAGGACACCCAGGAGAGACCAGTGACGTAGGTATTCTGCAGCAGGAGAGCTGTTAGGTAAAAACATGGAGGAGGTAGGTCAGTCTGGAGCCGGCGTTTGCCACGGGAGGTCTCACCTGCTCCCCATCACAAACGTGAGCACCCCCAGAGATGGAGGCTGCATTCACCCTGCTGTCGCCACCCTGAAGCTTCCGATGACACCAACGGATGACGTTTAGGTACCATCATAGCTTAAAAGTACTTCAATATGCTTTTATTTACTCACCCATCATCAGAGGTTGATTTACCAGAGTTTATGGAAGGAAAGATACACAATTTAAAGTGGACATTCTCACCCTTAGCTGCACACTGGACACACCAGGGGAGTTTTAAAAATCATGGTACCCCAGCCACTTCCCAGGCCAATCAGAATTCAGGGGCCAGGAGCCAAGCACAGCAATACAGAGGCTTAGTGAAGCAGGAACTCAGCCTGCTGTCCAGCTGCCCCAAATTATCTGAATTTAGAAAGGAACACACAGTTATAGTGAGTGCTATATTTTGTTTTGGTGCAGGCAGACCCAAAGTCATGGATGGAAGGGGAGACGGTAGAGTCCCTATTCAGAGCCTACCTCCTTCAAGAATTCAGGCGATTTCTCGTTTGTCTCCTCTTAAGGAGCATTTTAGAATTCAGGACAGCTGTTTTTTATTTTCTAAGCCACCTTCATTGATTGCAAATTTCTGTACATGTTTTGGTCTATTTCTGTACTTTCCACTAGTAATGTGTCCATTCAAGGGCCACTGCCATACTGTTTTAATGATTGAAGTTTTACAATGCATTTTATTCTCTGGTCAAGCTATTTTC
This sequence comes from Anoura caudifer, assembly GCA_004027475.1. Taxonomy (NCBI): domain Eukaryota; kingdom Metazoa; phylum Chordata; class Mammalia; order Chiroptera; family Phyllostomidae; genus Anoura; species Anoura caudifer. The sequence continues at coordinate 1,596 of PVKU01011121.1, read as the reverse complement.
CTCTTACTGTGCTGCTTTTTCAGAGGGGAAAGGTTTAATCAGTCACAAGTTTATCTAACTTAGACTTAATTTGTCAAGTCCTGGGTTTGCAAATTCTTCCCTGCCTTGCTCCTGGCCCCATTCTCTTTTCTTCAACTTTGGTGAAACTACTTCTTTCAAATTGAACCTGAGAAGTAAATGAAGAGGAGTGGTACAGGGGAAATGTGGTGGGTGCTGGGGCCTGTAGGAACCCGTGGTTTTAAAGAGGGTCTGCAAATCACTGACTCACATAACTGTTATACTGCATGACAGTTTGCTAGAAATGGCAAGCAGTTCTTCTAAATATGTGCAATTAATATTATTTTTATATTGGCAACTGATAATAACATTTTTTCTCTGTAAACAATTAGTGACTGTTGACAGTATTCTGTTACCTGATGTCTCCCCAGTTTCTCTCCCACACACACATCCTCTCCCTCCCTCCCTTCCTCTTCCTCTCCCTCTCTCCCTCTCTTCCCCCATCTCCCCGCCCCCGTTTCTCAGGGCACAGAGCCAGACTTTATTCCACACTTTCTCAGGACTAGTAGTAGGAATGGCATGATTTCAGACCAAGAGCCCCTTAAGACCATCTTCAGTCACTTATCAGTGCCTCTCATTTCTTTGTAATGACAAAAAACTCTTTCATGACATGAAATAAACTGGCAAGCATTATTAGTGTGACTGAGCTTTCCTCCAAGCATACATGAATGCTTTCTTCTTTGGACAGCCACCAAGGGAAAAGATAGGGGAACCATGGTGGCCACTGGGGGGGTTGCCGTCATGGGAGGAGGGGAGGTATGCAGAAGGCGCCAGGGATGTCACAGGGTTGTAGCCGTCTCCCAAGAGCACGGTCTTCTCCCTGAGCGTGCACAGAGAGGACTGTGGGCTGGTGTGTGCCGGGGCCAGAGAGACGTGGTGTAGTCTCTGGTTATGGAAGCTTCATTTTTATCTGAGGGTAAACTGGCCCGTTCAGCTATTACTTTATTGAGCATCTACTGCGTGCAAAGGTGCTGTGGGGAGTACAAAGGTTTTTATAAAAGGATGCCTTCCTTGAGCTTTTTATGATTTCTTGGAGAAATAGCACAAACTTACAAGGATCAGAATGAATAATAAATTCACTAGAAGATAACATTGATGAAAATCTGAAACACCTTGGGTGTGATGATGAATTTTAACATGAAACACCAAAGGTATAATCCATGAAAGAAGTAATTGATAAACTGGATTTCATTAAAATTAAAAACCTCTGCTCTGTGAAAGCCACTGCCAAGAAAATGAGAAGACAAGACACAGACTGGGAGAAAATCCTTTATTTGCAAAAGAAATATCTGATAAAGGATTGTTATTCTAAATCACAAAGAACTCTTAAATAAAACTCTACAATTAGAAACCAACTAATTTTAAAAATGGGCAAAAGTCCTAAACAGTCATCTCACCAAAAATCACACACAGATGTCAAATAAGCATATGAACGATTTTCAACGGCATGTCATTATGGAGTTGCAAATTAGCCTATTGAAATGGCCCCTGTTGTAAATAGTGCAGCACAAAGAACGAGCCCCGCTGAGGACTGCGGGG
>PVKU01011120.1:0-46097 GCA_004027475.1 Anoura caudifer | reverse complement strand
CTACCCCGGCTTTTTTTTTTTTCCTGTCCATTTGCTTGGAAAATTTGTTTCCAGCCCTTCACTTTGAGTCTGTGTAGGTCTTTTGTCCTGAGGTGGGTCTTTTGTAGGCAGCATATGTGTGGGTCATGCTTTCTTATTCATTCAGCTATTCTATGCCTTTTGATTGGAGCATTTAATCCATTTACATTTAATGTTATTATTGATAAATACTGATTCATTGCCATTTTTGTACCTATGTTCATCTCTCTCTCTCTCCCTTTTCCTTTCTTTCCTTAAAACAGTCCCTTCAGCATCTCTTGCAGAACTGGTTTGGTAGAGGTGTATTCTTTGAGACTTCTTTTGTCTGGGAAGCTCCTTATTTGGCCTTCTATCTTGATTGAAAGCCTTGCTGGGTAAAATAGTGTTGGTTGCAGGCCTTTGGTTCTCATTACTTGGAATATTTCTTGCCATTCTCTTCTGGCTTGGAGCGTTTCCATTGAGAAGTCAGCTGCCAGCCTTATTGGAGTCCCCTTGTACGTTACTTCCTTTTTCTGCCTTGCTGCCTTTAAGATTCTCTCTTTGTCTTGGAATTTTGCCATTTTAATTATGATGTGTCTTGAAGTGGGCTTCTTTGGGTTCCTCTTGATTGGGACTCTCTGTGTTTCCTGGATTTGTGTACATTTTCTCTCATCAAATTAGGGAAGTTTTCCATCATTACTTTTTCAAATAGGTTTTCTATCCCTTGCTCTTCTTCTTCTCCTTCTGGTATCCCTATTATACGGATATTATTACGTTTCATATTGTCTTGCATTTCTCTTAATCCCTCTTCATTCCTTCTGAGCCTCTTTTCCTTTTCTTGCTCTTTCTGGGTGTTTTTTTCTACTTGGTCCTCCCACTCACTAATCCGATCTTCTGCTCCATCAATTCTGCTTTTCATTCCTTCCAGTGTGTTCTTCAGTTCAGACATTGTACTCTTCATTTCCTCTTGGCCCTTGTTGATAGTTTCTATTTCCTTTCTCATATTGATATAGTTTGCAGTGAGTTCATCGTAGCTTCCCTGTAGTTTCTGGTAGCTCATTGAGAGCTCGTGGAGCTTCCTGACAACCATTGTTTTGAACTCAAAATCTGACAGTTGAGCTGCCTCTGTTTCATTTAGCATTCTTTCTGGAGCTTCCTCCTTTCCTTTCATTTGGCAATTATTTCTTTGTCTTCCCATTGTTTTTTGATGTTCTTATTAGCCTTGACTTCTTAAATTGATCTGTTCTGGCTCCCTGGGTTTATGGTGTGAACTTCTGTGGTAGAATACCTGTGAGATTCAGTGGAGCTGTCTGCTTCAGGTATCCTGGTGTTCACAGTTTCCACTGTCTTATCTGTTGAAGTGCCCCCTCCTTGGGGTCATCTCTGGTTTTTTCACAGTTCCAGGTTTGGTTTTTTTTGTTGTTGTTTTGTTTTGTTTTTGTCTTACTTGTGGGTATTTAAAAAGAGAAAAGAGAAAAAAATGGAAAGAGAAGAAAGAAGAGAAGAAAGAAAAAGAAAAAAGAGGAAGAAAGAAAAGATAAAATTGGAGAGAAAGGAAGAATAAGGCTAGAAAGAAGATACGCAAAGCAAAGGGCATTGAGGGGTTAAAAAAGATAAAAATAATAAAAAATAATAGAAAAATATTAAAATTTAAAAAGAGAAAAAAGAAAAAAAGCAACAAGAAAAAAGAAAAAATAAAATAAAAACCCAACAACTCTTGCTGTTTTCAATCTTGCTGAGCTGGTGTTTCTGGTCTTGCAGGCTGCAATGGCCTAGGGGTGACAGAATCGCTTTTCTCCTTGTTCAGCGCTCAGCTATCTTTGCGCTACTGTCCTCAGAGCTAGCCCTGGGCCTCTCCACCCAGGGCCTCAGGTATAAGTTCTGAGGATGCGTGTGCCTATCCCAGTTGCACGCAGGTACCTATGATCTCGCATCCACCTGTGGTCACATACGGGCGCCAATCCTCGCGCAATCGTCCCCGATGGATGGCGGGCTCAGGCGTGTGGCTTTCCCTCCAGCACCGGGCACCGGAGGCTCCTCGTGAGCATCGGAACAGCTGTCCCGCAGGTGGCGACTGCCCCAATGGTGCAGGAGGCTCACGAGCTCAGGCGAGCAGCGGAACAGCCGTCCTGTGGGTGCGCGCCTGCCCCAATGGCACCGGAGGCTGGCATGCTCAGGCGAGCGGCTGAACAGCCGACCCGCAGGCGCCGGAGGCTCGCGGGCTCAGGCGATGGGCGGAATAGCCATCCCGCGGGCGTGTGCCTGTTCCAATGGCGCTGGGCACTGGAGGTCCCATGAGCCCAGGCGCATGGCTGTCTCAATGTCGCCAGGAGCCAAAGGACCCGTGGGCACCGGACTCCCGCAAGCTCAGGCTTGCAGCTGCCCCTCGGGTGCTGGGAGTCAAAGGCCCCGGGGGCTCAGGTGTGTGGCTGTCCCAGTGGCGCTGGCCGCCAACTATCAGGCCAGCTTTGGTATGCAGTCCTTCCCCAGGATATGCGTGGGTGTGCACACCCCCAGCTTGTCTGCCACTGAGACCCCAACTCCTCTCTGTGAGATTTCAAGGAACTGGGTTTATCCCAGTGCTGCTAAAACTTTGTTTGGCTTGGGAGGGAGCAGTTGACCCAGCTCCCTCCTTAATCTTGTGGTGAGCCTGGCGAGAGCCCACCCAGGCCTCAGACCCAGCCCTGGAGTCCATGCTGTCCCTTGGGCTCTTACTGTTCTGAAGTACTCTCCTTACCATCTGGTTTTTCAGTGTCCACTACAATTTTTGATCTCCTGATTTCAAATATGCTGTGTTTCTGATGGCTGTTTGCTCCGTTCCGATGTAAATCGGCCAGAAGATTCTCCTGTGTGTAGGGGGAAGCGAAATATGCTCCTTCCTACTGCACCGCCATCTTCCCCCCCAGTACCATAGTTTTTTGATTCATTCATTTACTGATGGGCACTTAGGTTGCTTCCAACACTTGGCTATTGTAAATTATGCTGCTATGAACATTGGTTACATTCTTGAAGGTGTGTTAAACACTGCCACCACTGCTGCCCTAAGTTGATTTACAAAGCACTAGAAAGCATCATTCATTAATTACCCTTTTCATACCATTGATATTGGTCCATTCTGTCGTTTTTTACCTCATTATTTACTTCTAATACTTTCTGTTTAAATTTATCCTACCATATTTTCAAGAGCCAAGCTCCACACTTATCCACCATATCTACTGTGAGGATGGGTGGTTAGTGACAAATATTTTTAAGAACATATATAATTTTTTCCTTAAAAATTATCTTAGGTCATCTCATATTTGTACATGTTGGTTTTCAAAACTTAATCAAGATCAGATGAGCCTTTTTTCCACCTCCTAGTAAATTGTATGACACTTATTTCTATAAACTATAGCCATTCAATTTTGTCTTTTTAATAGCTGTGTAGATAAGTTGAGGAGTTGGTCAGAGTTTGGCCAGGGTGTAAGCATTAAGATTGAACAAGAGCTAGTGTTGGTGTTTACAGTAGCAGTTGTTGAAGGCCAGAGTAAGAATATGGAAAAGTCATGTGTTTTGAAAATCTGGTAGTTGAGTGGTCAAAACCAACTAAGATGAAATTCAAAAGTAGTGATAATTTAGTTGCTTAGCAAGGAGTCATTGGAGAGACAGGGGTGAACACTAAAAGGCAGATTCCAGCATATGGACTAAAGCACAATGTCAAAATGATATATGTAGAGGCATATTTACCATGTAACTAATAGATCTTAAAGCTTCAGGGCCCCTTATTTATACAAGACCCTGGAAATGGCCCTGACACGCTGCTCACAGCATTGTATGTATTTGTAAATTTTTCAAAAGTAAAATATTTTGCCATGGCTGGTGTGGCTTAGTGGATTGAGTGCTGGCCTGTGAAGCCAAGGGTTGCTGGTTCAATTCCCAGTTGGGGCACATGCCTGGGTTGTGGGCCAGGTCTCGGGGGATGGTGCGTGAGAGGCAATCATACATTGATGTTTCTCTCCCTCTCTTTCTCCTTCCCTTCCCCTCTCTCTCAAAAAATATTAAGTAAACAAAATTTTTTAAAAAGTAAAATATATTAAATTAGCTGACTATAGTTTTCCCTTTCAACTTTCTCTCTATCATGCTTCCCTTTATATTGAGTAGTGTTGGAGTAGCCATGGGGAAGTTTAGGATACCAGCATCATGCCTGCATCCAGTGGAATCTTTTCTAAGTATGTCCAACATTAAAGGAAGGAAACTAGGAAAATCAAGGGAGAACTGTAAAACCCTGAACTACTATGATACAGTTATTTTGAGAGTATGTACCAAAACTCATTCTGAGAAAATTGTAAGAGGCTGTAGCCAAAAGAGACGTGAGTTTGGCAATCTGAAGAGACACAGTGTCCAACAGCTTGAAGTCTAAGTGGTAAGCTACACCTTTTCTTTTCTTTTGTTTTGTTTCTAGGCAGAGGACCTGTATTCTGTATGTGTTATGAATGTAGCCCATGGATGCATGGGGTTTGAAGTTAGGTGAACTATTTGGAATAAACAAGAGTAAGAACTCTGGCTGTATTAATGAAGAAGCTTTAGAAGAGCTTTCCTTAAAGACGGACTTCTGCTTCTGGTTAAGATGAGTAAAAGAAACGAGATTTTATATGAAATGACCGAAAATAGATGAAAATATTTTAAAAAGTACTTTCCGAGACACTGGGAAATAAAAAGTAGTAACCTCTGAGATATAGAAAATAAAGTGAGCCCTATGATTGCCCCAGTTTCCTACCTTGAAAGGTCTTCCAGGTCATGGTACAGGAAGGCAAGATCCAGGCAGAATCTGAGACTCCTTGAGTTGAGAAGATAGAGCTGATAATATGGAAAGAGAGTATAATTCTCAGAACAGAGTAGCAGAGAGTAAAGAGTTGTATATAGAGAGAACTCTAGATATCAACAGAGGGTTTCTCAATACTACTCACTGAGTACTAAACAATAACTGTGAAAAAAGCTAGCTGATGTTGGAGAAAGTACCACTCTAAAGGATCAGCAGCAACTGTGCTTTAGCACATACACAGAGCCAGGATAGTGTCTATTCCCAACCAGCTTGATTAGAAAACCTCAGGATTCCAGGAAATTGGATTGAGTACTCAGAAAGGCCTTCTCTCAGTTGAGGGGAAAAGACTGAACACTGTTTCAAGACATTCCTAACAAATTATGAAGACTAGGTCTTAAAATGATCAAATAGTTTCCGGGTAATTTAACTGCATCCCAGGACAAAAGTTTATATTATAGGAATACAAAAATGTATCACATGCAATGAGATACAAGTCACAATGCTAGTATCCAATAAAAGAATACCAGGCATGCAAAAAGACAGGAAAATATGACCCAAGGTGAGGAGGATAAATGTGTTAGAATTAGCAAAAAAAGTCATAAAAACTGTTATTACAACTGTATTTAATATGTTTAAAAAGTTGAATAGAGACATGGAAGATATAAAAAGAGCCAAACTGAACTGCTAGAGATGGTAACTACAATGTCTGGGGATCCAAGGTGGTGGTGGAGCAGGTGGAAGCTACTCTAACCTCTTCCCAGGACAAAACTGGAATTACAACTAAATTAAAGAAAAGTCACCCTGAATAACCAACAGAGCACTAGCTGGAGAGAAGCTTACAACCACAGACAGACAGAGAAACCATTTCACCACAATACGACAGGTAGAGAGTGTGTAAGAGGTTTGAGAGGGCTGGCTGGGCTTCCACTGGCAGCAGCTAAAGATCCAGAGGGACATTCCAGTGGCCCAGGAGTGCTCCCTGAGAATTGTGAGGTCTAAACCCCAAGCCAGGCTCCCCAGACTAGAGCACCAGAACCAGGAAAGAAACCCAAATAACATCCAACGTAAAAAGCGGCAGGGTTTCTGTACCAGGGGGAGATAGCTAGAGATTCAGGGAGTCTATTAAAGGGGCAATGCACAAAATTTTATTCACAGCCTCTTACCTTGGGCTCCAGCAGAGGGAGGGCAGAGTTGACTAGAGACATGTGAGGAGAGTCTGGGGCTGGTGTCTCTGGGGAGAGAAAGCTAAAGGGTCAGCCACCAGGATCCCTGCTCAGTCACCCCCATACTGTAGAAGCCATCTTTTTTGGGCAGAGCACTCCACTCCAAGCAGCATCAGCCCGAGAGCAAGCAATAGCTACACCCACAGGAATCCCTCTCATCCTACCTTGTGCAGCTCAAGCCAGGTTGCTGATGAGTGCAGATGAAGGCACTTTTGGTGATTAAGCTTAACAGAAAATCTTCAGCCAAAGGAAGAATGCTGGGAGCTTTGAGACTTTAGCTGACCCTGCCCCAGGCCCAGCGTTGGTAAAAGCCAGCCTTGGTGCACAGCCTTGTTCCTTCTACACATACCCAGGCCCAGCAGAGAGAGCCACAAGCTGTGGGTCACTGATAGCTCCAAACAGATTGACCAGGGCCAGTCACAGGCACTGTCTGACATAGGTGTCTTTGCATACCCATCTAATACATAGAAACAATCACAGAGAGGCAACCCAAATGGGAAGACAAAGAAACAGGCCCCAATGAAAAAGCAAGAGAATTCTCCAGAAGAAGAGGCAAATGAAATGGAAGCAACCAATTTACTAGATATAGAGTTTAGAGTAAGGATTATAAGGATACTCAATAGCATGAAAAAAAGGCATAGAAAACATAAAAAGGACTAGTCAGAAATAAAGAATCCAGTATCTGAAATATAATACACTGGAAGGAATAAACAATAGGCTAGATGAAGCAGAGGATCAAATCAGCTGTTTGGAAGACAAGGTAGGAAAAAAAACAACTAAACAGAGCAACAACAACAACAACAACAAAACAGAATTCCAAAAAATTAGGAGAGCTTAAGAAACCTTTGGGACAACATGAAGTGCAACAACATCCACATCATGGAAATACCAGGAGGAGAATAGAGTGAGCAAGGGATTGAGACTTTATTTGAAGAAATAATGACCGAAAACAACCCTAATCTGGTGAACAAAAAAGACACACCAGCCTAGGAAGCACAGAGAAATGGTCCCAACGAGGCCTACATCAAGGTACATCATAATTAAAATAGCAAAGCTTAAAGACAAGGAGAGAATCTTAAAAACCACAAGAGAAAAACACTTAATTACCGACAAAGGAGCTTCAATTAGACTGTCATCTGATTTCTCAACAGAAACTTTTTAGGACAGAAGGGATTGGCATGAAAAATTCAAGGTGATGAAAAGCAAGGGCCTACAACCAAGGTTACCTTATCCAGCAAGGATATCATTTAAAATTGAAGGGGAAGTAAAGAGCTTCCCAGAGAAGAAACAGCTAAAGGAGTTTGTAAACACCAAACCAGTACTACAAGAAATGTGAAAGGGCTTGGTTTAAGAAGAAGAAGAAAAAGAAAATGAAACAAACAAGAAAATAGTTTAAAATAAAATGGCAATAAATATGTATCTATCAATAATCACCTAAAATGTAAATGGCTTCAATGCTCCACTCGAAAAACATATGGTAGCTAAATGGATAAGAAAACTATATATGCTGTCTCCAAGAGACCCACCTCAAATCAAAAGACACACACACACTAAAAGTAAGGGGATGGAAAAATATATTTCTTGCAAATGGAAAGGAAAATAAAGCTGAGGTTGCAATACTTATACCCAACAAAATAGACTTTAAAACCAAGAGTATAGTAAGAGACAAAGAAGGACACTATATAAAGATAAGAGGCAATCAAAGAAGAGGCTATAATAACCCAGGTAAATGTTTATGCACCCAGCATAGGAGCACCCAAGTATGTGAAACAAATCTTGATGGACATAAAGGGAGAGATTGACAGAAATACAGTCATAGTAGGGGATTTTAACACCCCATTGATTTCAATGGATAGATCTTCCAGATGAAAATAAACAAGAACATAGTGGCCTTAAATGATGCACTAGATCAAATGGATTTAATTGATATCTTCAGAGTATTTCACCCAAAAGCAGCAGTATATACATACTTTTTATATTTTAAAGTTATTTATTTATTTATCTTTAGAGAGGGGAAGGGAGGGAAGAAGAGAGGGAGAGAAACATCAATGTGTGGTTGCCTCTCATGCACCCCCACCAGGGACCTGGCCTACAACCCAGGCATGTGCCCTAGACTGGGAATCGAACCAATGACCCTTTGGTTTGCAGGACAGCACTCAATCCACTGAGCCACACCAGCCAGGGCTATACTTTCTAAGTACACATGGAATGTTTCCTAGAATAGACCACATGTTAGGACACAAAACAAGTCTCAATTAATTTTAGAAGTTTGAAATCATATCAAGCATCTTCTCTATCCTCAATGCTATGAAACTAAAAGTCAATCATGAGAAGAACACCAGAAAGCACATAAATACATGGTAGCTAAATAACATGTTGTTAAACAATGAATGGGTGAACAACAAGATCAAGGGAGAAATCAAAAGATACCTTGAAAAAAGTGAAAATGAGAATGAAATGAAAATGTGTCCCAAAATCTGTGGGACACAAGGAAAGCAAGCCTAAAAGAGGTCTATCTCAAGAAACAAGAAAAATCTCCAATAAACAATCTAACTTTATGCTTAAAGGAACTTGAAAATGAACAACAAACTCCAAAGTGAGTAGAAGGAAGGAAATTACAATGATCACAGCAGAAATAAATGCAAGAGTCTAAAAAATGATACAAAAGATCAATGAATCTAAGAGCTCATCTTTTGAAAAGTGAAACAAGATTGACATACCTTTAATCAGTCACCAACAGAAAAAGAGAGGACCCAAATAAATAAAATCACAAATGAAAGAAGAGAAATAACAACTGACACCAAAGAAATACAAAGGATTGTAAGAAAATATTATGAACAACTATAATATATGCCAACAAATTGGACAACTTTGATGAAATGGATAAATTCCTAGAAACATACAACCTTCTAAAAATAATTCAGGATGAATCAGAGAATCTGAATAGACATAGTACACCTAGTGAAATTGAAGCAGTAATCAAAATCCTCCCAACAAACAAATGCCCTGGACCGAATGGCTTCATAGGTGAGTTTGACCAAACATTCCGGGAAGAATTAACACCTCTCCTTCTCAAACTACTTCAAAAAATTCAAGAGGAGAGAAGACTCCTAAGCTAATTTTAAAAAGCCAGCATTATCCTAATTCCAAAAACCACATAATGACACTACAAAGAAAGAAAATTATAGGCCATTATCCTTAATGAACATAGATGCTAAAATCCTCAACAAAATATTAGCACACCAAATACAGCAATACATCAAAATGATCATAAGCCATGGTCAAGTGGGATCTATTCCTGGAATGCAAGGTTGATAAAGCATTCAAAAATCAATAAACTTGATACACTACATAAACAAAATGAAGGATACAAACCACAAGCCCTGGCTGGTGTGGCTCAGTAGATTGAGTGCTGGCCTGCAAAACAAATGGTCACTGGTTCGATTCCCAGTCAGCGCACATTCCTGGGTTGCAGGCCAGGTCCCCAGTAGAAGGCGTGTGAGAGTCAACCACACATTAATGTTTCTCTCCCTCTCTTTCTCCCTCCCTTCCCTTCTCTAAAAATAAATAAATTAAATCTTTAAAAAAAAACACATGATCATATCAACAGATGCAGAAAAAGCATTTGATAAAATCCAGCACCCATTTATGATCAAAACTCTTGTCAAAGTGGGAATAGAGGGAACATATTAAACATAATAAAGATCATATATGATAAACCCACTGCCAGCATCATACTCAATGTGCAAAAACTATAAGCATTCCCCTTAAGACCAGGATCAAGACAGTGATGTCTGCTTTCACCTCTCTTATTCAACATAGTACTTGGAAGTCTTAGCCTTAGCAATTGTATAAGAAGAAGAAATAAAAGGCATCCAAATTAGAAAGGAAGAAGTAAAATTGTCCTTTTTTATTTTTATTTATTTATTTTGTCATACTTTTATTTTTATAATACACATATACATTTCACATAATTTCAGCAAAAGTATACAGTTTAGAAGTAAAACTGTCTTTATTTACAGATGACATATTGTACATAGAGAACCCTAAAGATTCCACCAAGAAACTATTAGAACTGATAAATGAATTAAGCAAAGTAGCAGGATACAAAATTAATATTCAGAAATCAGCTGCAATTTTATATGTCAATAATGAACTAACAGAAAGGTAAATTAAGAAAACAATCCTATTCTCAATTGCTTCAAAAAGAATAAAATACCCAGGAATAAGTGTAACCAAGGATATAAAAGCCTTGTATTCAGAAAATTATAAGGCACTGAAGAAAGAAATTCACGAAGATAAAAGTAAGTGGAGACACATACGATGTTCATGGACAGAAAGAATGAACATCATTGAAAATTACAATGTCTAAAATGAAAAATGCCCTGGATTAAGGTCAATGGCAGAGTAAACATTGCAGAAGAGAAGATTAGTGAATGTGAAGACATATCCATAGGAACTATCCAAAATATTGCCCTGGCTGGTGTAGCTCAGTGGATTGAGCACAGGCCTGCAAACCAAAAGATAGCGGTTCGATTCCCAGTCAGGGCACATGCCTGGGTTGCAGGCCAGGTCCCCAGTAGGGGGCATGTGAGAGGCAACTTCCTATTGGTGTTTCTCTCCCTCTCTTCCTCCTTCCCTTCCCTTTTCTCTAAAAATAAATAAATAAATTTAAAAAAGAAGAAACTATCCAAAATGAAACAGAGAAAGAAAAAAGTAATAAACAGAGCATCATTGAGCTTGGGGCTACACTAAGTGGCTTAATATGCAATGTAAGCAGAACTTCAGGGGGTAGAAGCAGAAAAAAGATTTGAGGAACTTATGGCTGAATTTTTTGAAAATTTGAAGATAACTATAAATCACAGATCTAAGAAGCTCAATGAGTATGTGAAGTATGAAGAAAACTAGAGCAGGACACATCATAAACAAATTGCTCAAAAGCAGTAATAAAGAAAATATCTGTAAAAACAGAGAAAGGACATGTTATATTCAGAAGAACAAAAATATAGATGACAAGATGGGAAATTATGTAAGTGGGAAGACAGTGGATCAACATCTTATTAGAAGGTGGGAATTAAATCCAATAAACATTGAAAGATCTATCTCAATGACGTTTCTAGGATGTCAGTGCTTTGGGGTATGTCAAGATATCCTTTCTAAGGAGAAGAATAAGGTGTTGCATCTGGCACATCACACAACCCCATAAGAGGCATGACACCTAGTGAACTTTTTCAGATATTGGCGGTGACATATTCCTCATTATGATGTGTTACTCCAGCCTATTTACCAAGTGGCCTGAAAAACTGCTATTTTTAGTGAAGTCTAGTATAAGAGAAGAATCTGCAAATGTCTATGCTGCTATGCAAGCTGCTCTGTCACTTGGGCCATATGATCCAGCAGATCCAATGTTGTTTGAAATGTCAGTAGAGATAGAGATCCTGTTTGGAGCCTTTGACAAGTATCAATTGGTGAATTACACCATAGACTCTTAATATTTTGGAATGAATCCCTGTTATCCTCTACAGAACCACTCTCCTTTTGAGAAAGAGTGCTTGGCCTACTATAGGCCTTAGTAAAGACTGAATGTTAAACCATGGTCTGCCTAAGTTACCATGCCAACTGAGCTGCCCATCATGAATTGGGTTTTATCTGACCCATCAGGCCATAAAATTGAGAATGTACAGAAGCACTCTATCACCAAAGGGAAGTGATATATACATGATTGGGCCTCAGTAGGCCTTGAAGGCACAAGTAAATTACATAAAGAAGTGGCCCAGATATCCACGATCCTCACCCCTGCTACACTACCTTCTCTCTCCCATTCTTCATCTATGGCCCTTTGGGGAGTTCCCTATGATCAGTTGATAAAGGAAGAGAAGACCCAGGCCTTTTTTCAAATGCTATTGCATTATGTGCAGCCACTGTCCAAAAGTGGACATCTGCAGCACTATAGTGACTTTGAGATCCTCGTGCCTCTGAGTCAAAATCACGGATGAAAGTTACTATACTGGTTGGGGTGATTGATTCTGACTACCAAGGGAAATTGGACTACTACCCCATATGGAGGTAAGGAAGAATGTCAGGAATACAGGAGATCCTTTACAGCGTCTCAGTATTAACACATCCTGTGATTAAGGTCAATGCAAAACTATAACAACCCAATACAGGCATAACTAATAGTGGCCCAAGCCATTCAGGAATGAATATTTGGGTCACCTCACTAGGTAAAGAACCATGACCAGCTGAAGTTATTGCTGAAGGAAAAGGTAATGCAGAATAAATTGTAGAAGAAGGCTTTTATAAACACCAGCTATGACTGCATGACCAGTTTCTGTCCTTATTTTCATATTAATGTTTGTACATACATACACACACATGCATAGAAACATATAAAGCAAATATCTTTGTTTGAGAGGGCAGGAGAGAGAGAGAAGTTGGAAATTGGTTATTCTGTCAGGCCAGTCACCTTTCTTGGCACCATCTCCTTCTTCTATTGATGAATCAGCCCCTAATTACCCAGCTACATGGTAAGCTCATTCATGGTAATGGTTGATGGATGGCATAAATAGGGATTTCAGATTGAAGGATATGATGGCTGTAGACTAAGGAACCATGCTCAGCCATTCAATTCACACCTATATATCAATTTCAAAACAAAGTTGAAGAAAGATGACAGATCACATAATAGTATCTACCATTTCCCCAGCATTTAAAAAGTTCCTTTAGCTCTTTTATATCTATTCTCTTACCTGAGTTTCACTCAATTTCTGTGAGACAAAGGAAGACAGGAATTTTTACTGTCAATTGAAAATGAAGAAAATTAAGATTAGAAGGGTTGAATGGTAGCAAGTATGTAGCAAAGGAGGAACATTAAGGACAGTTTCCTGCTATACCTGTGCCCCCATCCATGACAATCTTGGCTTGATTATTTTCAGGCGAAGGCCACTCAAAGTCTTGCAGTTCCCAAGAATGTGATTCTTTACTATTTTAACATCACTGCATCTCTTGCCCTTGCTCCTCCCTTTTGATTTACACCCTATTTGCCTCACAGGCACCAATATGACTTCTTTATTTTTAGTTACTTTAATTTTTTTCCCATCTCACAGGCATCTGAATGGTTAATCAGTTTAGAATATCACTGCTGAGGAGGTACCTCAGAATCAGTCTGCTCCCTGATTTGGAAATTGCCTTTCTAATTTGACAGGTAGATATTTGTCCTTTTGGTATTTAAGGCTAAGTTGATTCATAGTGATATGCAATCATTTTTAGTAGTGGAACCCTTCATTTAAATGAACTGTGTAGAATTACAATGTATAAAGTAGGCAAAAATGGAGTTGCTTGGATAAGGGGGTAAAGGGGAGAGAATCATTCCCTTGATGAGACTTGAGGCATTTTCATTAAGTCCTGGAGCCTACAAGACTCATAGTTCAAAAGCCAGCAGTGAACAGGTATACAGATTTCCTGAAATTATTTTTTCAGCTTTATTAAGTCATAATTGAGAAGTATAAATTGTATACATTTATGATGCCTAACATATTTAGATATATGTGTGTGTTGTTAAGTGAACACCACAATCAAGTTAATGAATATATCCATGAACTCAGTTACCATTTTTCTTTTTCCTTTCCTCTCTTTCCCCTCCTCTCCTTTTCTCTCCTTTTCCTCTCCTTTTCCCTTTCCTTTCCTCTCGTTTTTCCTTTCCTTTCCTTTCCTTTCCTTTCCTTTCCTTTCCTTTCCTTTCCTTTCCTTTCCTTACTTTCCTTCTGTGTGTGGTAAGAACACTGAAGATTTACCCTACCAGCAAATTTCAAGTATACAGTACAGTATTATTTATATTCATGTTGCTCTACCTTAGATCTTCAAAACCTATTCATCTTGCATAACTGAATCTTTTTACCCATAACATCACCCCATTTTTCCCTCAACCTAGCCTTTGACAATCATTATTTTACTCTGTTTCTATGAGTTAGACTATTTTAGATTCCACACATAAGTGAGGTCATACTGTTTTTTGGCTTTCAGTATCTTGCTTATTTCACTTAGCATAATATCCTCCAGTTTATCCATGTTATCACAAATGGCAGAATTTCTTTTTTATTACTAAATAATTTTTCATTTTACAGTTATAACACATTTTTTATCCATTCATTAATTCACAACGATTAGGTTCTTTCCACATCTTGGCTACCATGAATAATGCTACAATGAACATGAAAGTGCAGATGTCTTTTTGACATACAGATTTAATTTCCTTTGGTTAAATACCAGAAGTGGGATTGCGGGGTCATGTGGTAGTTCTGTTTTTAACTTTTTTAGTAACCTCCATACTGTTTTTTATAATGGGTATACTGATTTGCATTGGAAAGTTTCACTTTTCTTCACATCCTTACTGACACTTGTTATCTTCTGTCCTTTTGATAATAACTATTCTAACAGGTGTGAGGTGATATCTCATGGTGGTTTACATGTTCATTTCCTTGATGATTAATGATGTTGAGCATATTTTAATGTATTTATTGATGATCTGTATGTCTCTTTTGAAAAAATGTCTCTTCAATTCCTTTGTCCATTTTTTTAAAGATTGTATTTATGCCCTGGTTGGGGTAACCCAGTGGACTGAGCATGAAACAGATAGAAAGGAAACAGGCATCAGCCTATCTTTTTCATTCAACTTCATCTCTGACCACCTGAGACTAATGGGAGAAAGAGGGCAAAGTGAAGAGGCTACTTCCTGGGGAAACAAATTTAGAGAAAAGCTACCTCTGAACATAGAAAATATAAAGATCAAAAACATTTGAGAATTCTTCTTTAGTATTAGGAGAAAATTAGCCTGACCTATAAGAACCTGAACAGCCTGGTCCCAGCCCATTACTTTAGCCTTATGTTTAACTTCTCTTTGACCATCTCCTTCTGCTTAAGTCAGCCTAGGATTTGACCCTGAAGTAATTATAATCATTTATTTTTTCTCTGCAAGCTTCACCTAGTTCTCTACCACTCCACCTCCACTGCTTACAGCTCTTTCTCTCCTCTGAATCCTTGAGCCACTCCCCCACATTAACATTTTTCTTATACTGCCTTATCACAAAGGGTATTACCTCTTTTTGCTGTGTGTAAGTCTGTCTTCCCAACTAGATCCTAAGTGTCTGGTGGACAGTTATCATGTCTGATGTTTCTTGCCTCCCTCCCCTTCCCCAGACATTTAGTTGTGGTAATGCAATTAGTGGGTCTAAATGATCTGGCCGTTTTATTGATTATTATAAGTATGTCATGAGACTCTGGCCCATAGGATTCTTCCTTGAATTCTTTATATGATTTTGAACAAATTTCTGTTCCTTTATGTGCCTCAGTTGTACCATCTGAAAATGATGGAATTAGACTAACAAAGTCTAAGAGCTCTTCAGTCTTTGACAGCTCATGATTCTACAAGTCCATGCTCAAAGTGAAGAAAGAGGATCAACCCAACTTGCTAACCAGGTTGCAAAAGAAATCTGATCTTAAAAAAAAGAAAGCTGACAAGGTAATAAGAGGGCATCTAGGGGAAGGTTTATAGTTAGGAGCGTGTGTGAGAATTCAGGTGGGAGAAAATACCAGCTTAGAGAAGAGGCTTTCCCAGCCCTGAGTATTTTTCAAATATGAATTTTCCTCTGTGATTAAAAAAGGTATTCTGATAGGTGTAGTGCTTTTTGTTGCAACAGAGTAAAAGTAAAATAACCAAGTTAATACTACCCATCACTCCGCAGTCAGGCTTGCCTGAATGCCTAGGCCTAATTAGCAAAGTTCCTAGACACTGCCATCTAGTGGTAGTTCAAAGCTATATTTGCGGCCAAAGGCCTGTGTATTCTCAAATAGTTCTGCCAGCCATTTGGAGAAACATGGGCCAGACCAAGTGCAAAATATTGAACTGATGAAGAATGAATACATCCCCTGAGGTAAAGTTGATAGAGAAACTAAGAGAGACAAAGATAAGCAGAGAAATGCAAAAACAAGGTCAAAGCAAGTAAGACACAGATACAGATATTAAGGAAGACAGGTGAACTTTTCATTGAAAATGAGAGACTGGAGGTATGTGGAAAACATAGTCACTCATTCTGACCTGGCACTCCCATCACAGTTTTAGGAGGCTTGTGATAGAGGAAGACTCTGATATGCTTTATGTGCTTTTTTTCTCTCTTGATCTTAATTTCTTCCCTCTTTCACCCAGTTTTTATATGTTTCTCTTCCCATGACCACTCTCTTCCTGGCATGACCAAACCAAACCAACAACAACAAAAAATCAAACAACAACAAAAAAAACACTTCTTGTGGTTGTAGATAAGCATAAGAGACTATGGAGAACCAAACATTATTATTGAAAACAGTAACACCCAGGATGTATTCATATTTCTGGAAACATCTATACTTGGATGTTAATGTAAAAGGTGTTTTTTCATGTTGCATTTGCAGACTTTCATTGCTCCTGAGCTGCAGAGCTAAATCTCCTACTACCTCCTCTGCATTTTCATTTGGATGTCATCATAGCTTTTCAAAACTAAAGTTTGGTTTTGTTTTTTTTTTTTTTTTTTCAAAATCAGCTTCCTTCTCCTTTCCCACTACAGCCTGTCCCCATCCTTTGTTCTGTATTTCTGTGCCTGCTGCTTTAATACTTTCAGTAATCTAGACCCAAACTCTCTCCCTCTCTTGCTTTCAACACACACTAATTTTTCCATTTGACATAAAGTCTTTGCAACTCTACCAAAGCAACGGATCTTTAAAATATTTCTTACTTTCCAGTTCTATTTACAATGCTCTATATCTGGTCTTATTTTTAATTTTTAATTTTTTAAAATTAGAGTTTACATTCAGTATTGTTTTGTATTAATTTCAGGTATACAACATAATGGTTAGACAATCATATACAATACAAACTGTTTCCCTTGATATTTCAAATACCCAAATAGAAATATACCTTTCCAACTGGGCCTACTTAAATGCTTGTGATTTCAAATTTGATAGAAATGTCCAATTCATCCACTTTGTTCATCATCACTGGCAACAACCTATCCATAGCCCCTATCATTTTTCACTTGTGTTATTTCAATAATCTTTTAACTCGTCTCTGCTTTCAAACTTGTCCTACAAAGGCCTTTCACCACATATTGGCTACACTGATTTTTCTCTCCTGCCAAACATTATATGTCACTTCCCTGTTTTAATCTCTTCTATATTGCTATGGCCAATGAAGAGATGAGCCAATCTTCTCCTTCAAAATCCACTACATAGCTGGACAAAATTCCAGCTGCTACTTGTGCTGGGCTCGGAGATTCCCAGGCAAAGCCAAGCTGTGAATCTATGCTGGCTGCTGCCAGTGCTGGCCCCGGAGCCACTTAGCAAGAGGTATGGGGGCTAGGGGTTCACTGAGGCTGGCTGTTGCTTGTTTGACAGGATTTAGGAAGTTGTGAAGCATGACCCAAGACCAGCCATTCATATGGAAAAGTCACAGTTAACAGTTTTGGTGGGCCCATAAGTTGAGTGGGACAGAGCCTCAGGGGATCTCCAGAGCAGGGCAACAGTGTTAGCCAGGTTAATGGAGTCTCAGATGTGGCACCTGCCTGCCAGTTCTGTGGGGCAAGGGTTCAGAAAAGTGACAATGGCCTCTGCCAGACTTTCTATCTGGGAGAAAGCTGTCTCCCAGCTACTGCCTTGATGGCAGACACTTCAGTTTCTCCCTGTATGCCACTGGTGCCTTTCAAGCTGCTACCCCAGTGCTGGAGCTCAGAGGGAGTGAGTCTGAGTAAGTCAGTAAGTCCATATGTGGGTTCTTTAAGAGGAGCTGCTTGGGACTTCAGAAGTTTCTTCCAGTGACTCAATCCTCGCTGGATTTTGCAGCTGGAAGTTGTGGGGACTTATCTTCCTGGCACTGGAACCCTGGGATGGAGGGCCTGGAGTGGGGATGGGACTCCACATTCCTGAGATATCCCTCCCAACATTCTATCCCCCACACATGGATGAGGGACCAACCTGTTCTGTGTCTCTGCCCCTCCTACCAGTCTGGATACATGTGATTTCTTTAATTTCATAATTGTCAGAATTCCATTAAACTTGATTTCTGACTATTCTGATTGATGGTTGTTCTATATTGTTCTATATTTTATTTATCATTTTGATATGATTATGTGAGGAGGTGAGCCATGTTTACCTATGCCGTCATATTGACCAGAAGTCCTTCCAAAATTCAACTTTATTTCTATATACTAGTAACAAATAATAAGAAACTAAATGTTTTAAAACATTTACAGTAGCAACAAAAATATTAAATATGTAGGAATAAATCTAACCAAAGATATGAGAAATTTCTGTGCACTGAAAATTATACATTATTATTCAGAGAAAATAAAGATTTTCATAGACAGAGATAGATTCCATGTTCATGGAATGAAAGTCTCAATATTTTCAGGATGACAATTCTCCCATAATTGATATATAGTGTCAATGCAAGCCCTATCAAAATCACAATAGGCTTTTGTGTAAAAATTGACAAATTGATCCCAATGTTTGTATAGAAATACAAACAATCTACAATAGCCAAAAGAAGGTTTAAAACAAAGAGCTACCTGGTTTCAAAACTTAGTATAATGCAATAATAATCAAGTCAGTTTAGTAGTATTAGCACAAGTATAGTCAAAAAGATCAGTGGGACAGAATTGAATCTGTGTATAGTTAACTAATTTTTCACAAATACAGCAATACAAGTTAATGGAAAAATGACAGCCATTTCAACAAATGGTCTGAAACAATTGGATATCCACATGCAAAAAAAGAGCAATTTAGAGTCTCAGTGAAAAAAATATACAAAAATTAATTCAACATAAATTACAGACCTATTATAAATGTATGGGCTAAAACTCTAAAAGTTCTAGAAAAAAGGGGGGAAATCTTTGTGACATGAGGTTGTCTAGAGTTCTTAGATGCAATATGCAAAGAATTATACATTAGATTAAAAATCAATAAATTGCTCGTTAGCAAATAAAAACTTTTTTCAAAGGATGCCATCAAGAAAGTGAAAAAAGCTACAGATTGGGAAATAATTTTTGCAAATCATATGTCTAATAAGGACTTGTATCTAGAATAAATAATTATTATAATTCAATAATAAAAAGACAAATAACCCAATAAAAATTCAGGCAAAGGATCTGAATAGGTAATTACACACACACACACACACACACACGGCTAATAGTATATGAAAAGATGCTCAACATCATTAGTTATCAAGGAAATGCAAGTGAAAAAGACAACAAAAGTACCATGTCACATTGACTAAGCTATAATCACAAAGAGAGATAATCTAAGATAGTAAGGATGCAGAGAAATTGGAACTCTCCTATACTGCGGATGGGTATGTAAAATGGCATTGTCACTTTGGAATATAGTGTGGCAGTTCCTCAAATGTTAAACATAGAGTTACCATATCATCCAGAAATCCTACTCAATGGTATATATCCAAAAGAAATGAAAATATATATCCATACAAAAACTTACACACAAATGTTCACAACAGCATTAATCATAAGAGCCAAAAAGTAACAATGTAAATGTCCATCAATTGACAAATGTATAACTAAATATGGTACATCCATATAATGGAATGTTATTTGGACATGAAAAAAATGGAGTATTAATACATGCTACAACATGCATAAACCTTGAAAGAGTTATCTAAGTGAAAGAAGCCTCTCACCAAGGACCACATGATGTCATATATATGAAATATGAAAAATAGGAAATATATATATATGCAAAACAGAATAGTGGTTGCTAGTGGCTAGAGAGTTGGGGGATATGGGAAATGGCTCCTAATTAATATAAGGTTTCTTTTTTGGGTGATGAAAATATTCTAGAATTATGTAGTCATGATGGTTGCACAAATTTGTGACTATATTAAGAAGCACAAATTATATACTTAAAGTAAGTGAATTGCATGGTATGTAAATTAAAGTTTAATAAAGCTATTACCCAAATCCAAAAACACACATAGCTCTGTGTTGTTCTTAACAGCAAGTCAAAGTTTCATTGCCTGGAAGACTATAGCCTTCACGTCTACATACATGTCCAACCTCTGGCATGCACTGTGCCATACCTAGCCACACTAGATCGATTTATCTGCATCCTTCCAACAGGCTGTGTGTGATTACACAACTGTGGTTTGTTCCTTCTGTTCCTTCTGTTGGAATGTCTATTTTGCCTGTTTATTTGGTGAACTGCTACTTATTTTTCAAGAAGCTGCTCATGCCCCTCCTCTCCCTAATCACCATTCTCCTAGGCCAAGAAGGGTTACTCTTCCCTTCTCTTTGTCACAGCTGTTCACAGCACACACTTCTCTAGTTACACTTCTTATATTGTGTGGCAATTGTCTGTGTTTACCTGCTTGTCTGTCTTCTTAACAAAATGATTAGTTCATTGTGGGCAGGAACCATGTCAGATTTACCTCTCTATACCCAGCACCTAGCACAAGACCTGATGCACAGTAGACTCTAGGTACATACTTGTTGGTAGAATTAATTAATTTAAGTATAGTATCAGTTATTCATACCATGTTGTCACTCCACTTTATCAGAGTGATAACCAATGATCCTTGAACTGGCAACAAGTTCTGAACACATAGAAGAGTAGGGCAGACCTATTTTGGGAGCACAGAGAGGGAAAGCAAGGCCAGAACACTGCAGTGCAAAACCCTGGGCAACCAAAAGGCCAATAAAGGCACATGGTGAGGAGAGAGGATGTGGGTCACCAAGGTTGGAAGAAGTGAATAGAAAGTGGTGGGGGGAACATTAGTTCCCAGTTGATAAGCTAGCTTCCTCTTAATGCCAGTTGCCTGAAATCATTGACTTCCCGGGTTGGAGCACTTCAAGAGTAGGGACCATATCTGATTCCTTTCTAAAGACCTCTGCCTACCACAGAATAGCTGTTCAATGAATGGAGGATTTTTTGGTTGCCTTTTAGGATCCTAGCAGGGAAAGAGGGCAGCCAGGCATAATCAAGTCTTCTCTTGGGCTCCCTAGGGCCGTGAGAGCCAGGCAGCTGGAAAGAGACCGGTGAGTACTCTTTCAATTCAGAGGAAATGTACAGACTAGCAGGGCAGAACAGTACACAATAGAGAAGGCCAAATTATTGTGGCTTTAAAAGTCAAAGGAAGACCATAAAATAACTCTGAAGTCATTGCCTGAGAGATTTGACAGCTTGGGAATTTGGCTATCTTGACATTGAACCAGAGACTCCTGCTATGCATGCTGGAAGCATCAGACAAATGTCCCCATCAATCCTTTGTGGTTTCCTAGTTCTACAGGGAACCTGACCATTATTCCCTCGAGGTACAGACCAACAACCTTAAATAACCAGAAAGGCCAGATGACCCTAGCCCAGTGTAGCAGCTTGTTTGTTTGGATGAAACATGAGCAAAAGGTGGCCTATAACTAAATGTAGTTATAATGGTAGAACTGCCTTAGTGTACCATAGAAGGAAATCTGTCTCAAGTCTGAAACATGAAAATCCTGCCTGAGTTTACAGCCAGATGGCCTGCCATATGGATTTTGAATTTGCCAGATCCACAAACATGTTAGCCAGTTCCTTAAACCACCCCTGCTCTCCATCTCTGGAGAACCTTGACTGATTGATACACCCACCAAAGGAAGAGATAGTTGGAGAGAAAGTGCAAAATGTGTCTATTTCACAATTTTGTCCAGGAGCAACTTTCTTATGAGGACAGCTTCCGTTAGTGGCCTATACATTATCTTCCAGTTTCTGATTCCAAGCAGTTGATTTTTTTCCTGGCAAAGCCTTATTTGACAGTAGACACTTCTGATTAAGTTCACTCAGTCAGGGACCTGTGACAGCAGGATTGCTAGCAAGCCCTGGGGTTGTTTTTTGTTTTTGTATCATTTTCTGCAGTGTCAGACTGAAGCTATTCTGAAGCCACTCTTTTCTGAATCTGGATGTGGTTCTGATTAGAGGCTAAGCAGCTCTAGTCAGAGTGAAGAGGTTTTAGAAGCAGTCATTTATCAGCAAATACATGCCTGAGTCATACATACATACATACATGCATGCATACATACATACATAATAAATCAAGCATGCCAGCAAACAGGTTTTGCCACTTCCCACTCTGAGCAGCTTTGCCTGAACTTCAGGGCCTTTCCAATCACTAGGTTTCTCTGCAGCACACTGCAAAGAAATAACAGCATGCTCCGCAGGACCCATCAGCTTCTGCAGACAAGGTAGGCTCTGAATATAACAGTTGAGCTACATTGATAATTAAGTAAGGCCTAAGGAAAAAGAGAAGGCTATTCCTGTTCAAAAAATCTGGAGAGAAAGTTCAGGAAAGTCCTTTTAGTGGAGTCTTGAATGCTCTTCTAAAACCTAGGAAGCACAAGCATTGCTTAGTTGTTTGGCACTTTAGATAAAAACAGAAATATATTTTGTACAAAGCACTTAAAACTGTGATTAATTCAAATTGTTCAATTGTTCTCAACTGTATTCATAGTCACGATCCTCTGCCAGCTCCAGATGTTTCTAGGAGTGGTTAGCTCAAAAGCTCACTTGACATCACCCCACGGCATTCCTTTCACAGATGATTAATAGAGGACATAAGGCCTGACTCACAGCTTGGCCAGAGACTTCACTGATTAAGGCAAGCTTAAAGAATCACAGCTTTCCTCCCTGATTGGGATCTGCTTTGTGTATCCACAGCCCTCTATTAGGAAAAAAGGATTTCCCTTGTCTAGCACAGGGTTTGTCCCATGTTGTTGAAAAAGGGGAGGGTCCCAAACTAAGAGCCGGATGATTACTGGCTCATAATGCAGAAATAGAGAAGCACACACTGTGCAGCTGATCTGTAAATTGGTACCAGGTCTGAGAGTGCAGAATGACAAAATATGGTGTTTGTCTTTTTCTGAGGATGTATGTTCCCTGGTGTAATAAAAGTGCACTACTTCTTAAATTTTAATGCGTGTGCAAATCACCTGGGGATCTTGTTAAAATGCAGATTCTGATTTGGTAAATCTAGTAGGCCTGAGATAGTGAATTACTGATAAACCCCCAGATGATACCTATGCAGCTTGTTATTTTATTTCAAATGAGACTTGAAAGGAGCTGAGCCTCATATCTTAGAATTAGGTGATCACTCTTGTGAGAATGGAAAGGATAGGTTGGAAGGGGAGAGCCTGGAGAAAGGGGGGCCAGTTTGGTGGCTATTGTTTAATCAGCCACCCAGAAAACATTTCCTGAGCTCCTATTTTGTCCTAACCACTGTGCCGATGACTTGATCAAGGCACAAAAACATACATGTCCTCTTCTCAGTTCAGCAGCACATATACTAAAATGGAATGATACAGCGAAGATTGGCATGGCCCCTGTGCAAGGGTGACACTGACATGTATAGTGTGCCACATTTTTTTAAAAAGAGAGAAAAACAACATACATATCTTATCCCCTTGTGCACTCATAGCCTGAAGAGTGCTACAAAGATGCACGGGAGATAGGAGAGCATAAAACAGGGAGACCTAAAAGTCTGGAGTGTCAGAGACAATTGTCCTAATCTGATCATTTTGATCCAGATCTGAATAATGAGGAGGACATAACCAGATAAACAGGGAAGTGAAATGGTACTCCAGACAAAGGGAGGACCTTAACAAAGGCTTAGAGACTAGAGAGTTTAGCATGTCCTCAGATTGAGAATAGAGCGTGAGTGAAGTGGACAGACCAAAGGGAAGAGAGACATGACATAAAGCTAGAAAGTTTGGTAGGTGCCATGCTTGTACCAGGCCTTTGCAAAAGAGTGAATGATTTAAAACTTTTCTTGAGGGAAATGGGTGACCATTAAGCATTGGAGTAACTTAAGATGTGTGTATTAGAACAAAGTTTTCTGTGTCTCCTCTGTGAAGGATGAATGGGAGCAGGGAGCAAGACTCCATGCAAGGAAGCCAATTATGAGAACGTTTTCATAGACCACAAAAGAGGTGATAGAGACTTGGTCTGAGTGGGACAGAGGGTGGAGAGAGGCAGTTGAACCAACATGATAATCAAGGAGTAAAGTCAGCAAGAACTGGAGAATGTGGGGAAGGACCAAGGAGAAGGGGGAGAAGGCAAGAAGGCAAGTTCTTAGTTTTGGGACTAGATGGAGAGTTGTACCACCACTGATGTAAAGAACATGGGAGAAGTAAATGTGTAATGGAGCAAGAAATGGAAGGCCAGGTGAAGTTCCTGTGGGACATTAAGGGGAGAGATAAATAGGCAGATCTACACACCACTATATTTGGGGGGAAAGTCTGAGCTAGGAAAAAGGATTTAGGGATAATCGGAGGAAAGAGCATGGCTGAAGCCATGCATTCTCATGGCTGATCCAGAGCATTCTTCTTTGCCTATTAAGTCTCCCAAATGACCTCCAAAGTGTATCAGGAACACACATTGCAATGTATGGGTTTACACAGAAGCCCAGATTCTGCCATGACTCAGGAAAAGAGGACACATTTTAGAAGCAAATTGAATAGAGATTTTGAGAATTTTAGAAGTGATGGCATAGTTGGAGTTGGTATGCAGCCTGTCAAAGTGAGAAATAGCATTCATTTTATATGGGAAGTCCGATAGAGCAGTTTCAAAAAGAGGAGTCAAGACTTTGCAGGTAAATTGTACATCAAATAGCTTCTTAAGAATCTTGGGTTAGCTCTCCTTGCTCAGTTGCCCAACGTATTCTTGACATATATATGCTCAGTGTGCAGATTAATTCTAGTATTACCCTAAGCAAAATCATAATTAGGAATAACTGCTGCTCATGGTAGAAAAAAATCTATAAGGTATTTACAAAACAAATATCAATGACCGTTTCTCAAAAGTTTTAGATTATTTAGACCATTTTGCCCTTTTAGTAGCCTACATAATCAAGTTGGCCATATTTATAAAATAAAGATGTGCATTCTAAATAAAACAATGCAGGAAGGTTGCTTTATAAAATTTGTCTTCTTGAATGATATGCCTATCAGCTACCTCTGAAATGTACTTTGAAACTCTTATAGCAGCAAATTAATGTTTTCAAAGGACCTGTTGATGTGGAACTTTTAAGGAAATGAAAATAAGTAAATAAAGTCAGCAATATATCTTCTAAATTTGTAGCAGAATGATGCCTGTTCATGGATGCACTGCAAACTCAATCTAATGCAAGCCTCAGGATGACATCATGCATTCATATGGGAGAATTTTTTAGTGCAACCAGAACTTGTAAGTGTATGTGGTGGTGGTGGATGGATATTGTAAACCCTGGAAAGGCAATACAGTTGAGTGATTATCAGCCTCTGGATAGGCAAGCATGTAGAGTCATTCACAGAGTTTTCCCTACCTGCCCATTTATGCTAGAAAGGCTGAGATCTGGAACTGAAATCTTTCTTGTATAACTCAAGAACAGAT
Source organism: Anoura caudifer (assembly GCA_004027475.1). NCBI lineage: Eukaryota > Metazoa > Chordata > Mammalia > Chiroptera > Phyllostomidae > Anoura > Anoura caudifer. The sequence goes on along the minus strand of PVKU01011120.1, from coordinate 20,645 downwards.
TTGGAATACTACCTTCTGGGAAGATATTGTACTAAGCTTTGGCTTACACAGAAGTGTGAATAACCCAGAAGTAAAGCCTTTTTCATGGAGAGTTGAACAGGTTTCCAACAAGGAAACCCGGCATTGTGTGCACAGAAGGGGTTTGGTATTAGATTTCTATTACCCTACATCATAGTGTGGGGTATTGGGGTCAGTTGTGATAGAGAATGCTTCTATTACTTATTGTTACCTGGCAAACTTCCTTGAAATGTAATGGCTAAAACATAACCTATTTTGTCTCACTGTTCTATGGATTGAATGGGTTCCACTGGGAAGTTCTTCTATGTATTTTACTAGGGGGTTACCATGCAGCTGTAGTCAGATGGCAGCTGGAGTCATCCAGACAGAGGCTCAACTGAGTCTCTGAGGTGGTTGGTCCTCTCTTCTTATACATAAAAATTTCAGGGCCTCAGAGTCTCAGTCAAGATGGAGGTATAGGTAAATGCAGTACTCAAATCCTTCCGCAGCTACATCAAAATTACAACTAAACTACAGAACAACCATCATTCAGATCTGCCTAAAATTTCACTGAACAGAAGCCTATAACTAAGAATACAAAGAAGCCACATTGCGACTAGTAGGAGGGGAAGAGATGTGGAACTGGTTGGTCCCACACTCACATGTGGTGGACTAAAATTGGGAGGGATGTCTCAGCTACAGTTGTCCCCCTTGAGAAGCAAGGAGTCTCAGCCTCACACCAGGACCTCTAGCCCAGGGTTCCATTTCTTGGAAGATAAGTCTTCATAACTTCTCACTGTAAAAATAAGTAGGGATTGTGGCCAAGTGAGACAGAGAGCTTCTGGAGTCCCAGGTATTCCTCTGAAAAGGTCCAAACATGGACTTACTCAGACTCACTGTCTCTAAGCTCAAGCACTGGAGCAGCACCTCAAAATACATCAGAAACATATGTGGAGGAACTGAATTATCTGGCATCAGGGCAATAGCTGTAGGGGCAGCTTTCTCCCAGACAGAAGTGCTAGCAGAAACAATTGCTCCTTTTTCTGAGCTCTCTTCCCACAGAGCTGGCAGGCAGGTGCCATATCTGATACTACATAAATCTGCATAACACTGTTCTCCTCACCCTGGTGATTCCCTGAGACCCTGCCCCACTCAATTTGTCAGCCCACTCAAGCCTTTTCTATACAAATGGCCTGTCTTGCCTCATGCTTCAGACTTTCCTAAAATCTCTCAAAGAAGCAGCATCTGGCCTCAGCATGCCCTGTACCTCTCACTAAGTGGTCCCAGGCCGAGCACTAATGGTAGATGGCCTTGGTTTGTAGCTTGGCCTCACCTGGAAACCTCCAATCCCAGCAAAGTAACAAGCATCTGTAGATTTCTTTGTAGCTCATGCCAGGTGGCTATTGCCATAGCACAGGTGGAAGCTGACCTTGGCCTGCACTTCCTGGGAGGCCACAAGAACCCAGAGCCAGTGCACCCAGTGGACAACTTCAGACCATGCCGAAGGACTACCACTCAACCACCTCCACAAGCAATGCACTCAATGGGTGGATTCAGTGGGCACCAGGGCACTATTCAAGGGAGTCCTGTTCTGTGAGGTTGGCCCCTGCACAGCTGATCCTCCACATTGGTTGCAGCCAATTCTTGCAGTCTATCAGCTGGGGGTAAATTTTTTCCTATTGAGGTACCAACAGCAATCAAAGCTCAACTACAAATAGGAGAGTGTTCACAGCCCACATGGTGTTCGCACCTGGAGCACCCAGCTCAGATGATGGGGAGACTATGCCACTGGACCCTACTACAGGACGCCTACTACATAAGGAAACTCTACCAAGCTTGGGAGATGTAGCAGCTCTATCTAATATATAGAGAAAAACACAGGGAGGCAGCCAAAATAAGGAATAAAAAAATCATGCTCCAAATGAAAGAACAGAGCAAAACTCCAGGAAAAAAAATAAACAAAATGGAAACAAGCAATCTAGTAGATACAGAGTTCGAAAGACTGGTTATAAGGATGCTCAATGAACTTAGGGGAAGAATAGATGAACTTAGTGAGAACTTCAGCAAAGAGACAGGAAACATAAAAAATGAAAACAGAAAACATAAAAATGATCCAGCCAGAAATGAAGAATGCATTAAATGAAATGACAAATACATTACAAGTAATCAACAATGATGTAGATGAAGCAAAGGACCAAATCAGACATTTTGAAGCCGAAAACACCCAATCAGAACAGCAAAAATGACTGAAACAAGGAGTTCCAGCCACGGTGGAGGTGGAGGTAGAGGAGAAAAACAACCAGTTAAAATCAATAAACAACCAGAAGTGCCAGAAAATAAAACTGCATGGAACTCCGACAACCACAGAATTAAAGAAAAAATCAAGGAGAACAACCAGACTGGTAAGGCAGCAGACAGAGAGAAACCATGGTGAGCCTGCGGACTGTGTGGCTTAAGGGGAAACTGAGACTCGGAGTGGGCTGTGGACTATGGTAGCTGCCATGGTGGGAGAAACTCCCAGTCTCACACAAGAGTTTGCACTACAGATGAGCAGGTGAGCTGCATTTTTCTTTTTCTGGCCCCTTCCCCATAGGCAGTGCCGCAGCACAACAAGGAGGTTTGCCCTGCTTGGGTGAACACCAAAGGCTCTGCCCCCTTACAACTTATCAGGGGCCCTGAGCAAAGAAACAGGTCCAAAATGAAAGAGCAGCGCAAAACCTCAGAGAGCCAAGCGAGGAGGATATAGCCAATCTATCTGATGGAGAATTTAAAGCCCTGGTAATCAAAATGCTCACAGAACTGATTGAGTTTAGTCAGAAAGTGAAAGAACAAATGAAAGATACCCAAAAGGAAATAAAACAAAATATTCCAGGAACCAACAGTGACAGGAAGGAAACCAGGACTCAAATCAACAATTTGGAACAAAAGGAAGAAATAAACATCCAAGTGTTACAGAATGAAGAAACAAGAATTCAAAAAAGTGAACAGAGGCTTACAAACCTGACAACCTAAAACATTCCAATGTCCAAATTATAGGGGTGCCAGAAGGAGAAGAAAAACCAGCAAGAAATTGAAAACTTATTTGAACAAATAATGAAGGAAAACTTTTCCAATTTGGTGAAGTGAATAGACTTTCAGGAAGTCCAGGAAGTCCAGGAAGCCCAGAGAGTCCCAAAGAAGTTGGACCCAAAGAAGAACACATCGAGGCATATCATCATTAGGTTACCCAAGATTAAAGACAAGGAGAAAATCTTAAAAGCAGCAAGACAAAAGGGGACAGTTACCTACAAAGGAGTGCCCATAAGGCTATCAGCTCATGTCTCAAAAGAAACCTTGCAGGCAAGAAGGGGCTGGAAACAAGTATTTGAAGTCATGAAAGGCAAGGACCTGTAACAGGGTGCAGCCGGGGGGCAGGGGCCAGTAGGGATTTGTAATGGAGTCCAGAACTTGGTGTCCAGGAACTATTAGAAATATATATATATATATATTCCTCACCCCTACATCTCTGAGCTAGGGAATGGGATGCATGGAGCAGGGCCATTGAGAGTAGTTTTGAATAGCAACCGTTTTGCAGATAAGCTCTAGAATGGTCATTTAACATATCTATAACCTTTAACTAGTTTCATAGATATGTTAAATAGCTGTGGTCATGCTTTGAGCCAGGGGATGGGAGTGACTTCAACCAATGATGTAACTGGGAGGCAACTCCCCCTAGTTACAGAGCCTGTGTAAGAGCTTGGAGATGATTGGCTCCACACCACAGGGCCACACCTGCCTGGAGTTAGTATTGCAGCCCAGTAAAGCTGGAAAAATACGGGCATGCTGTCAGGTGTGGCCAATTGTGGGAGGAGTCAGAAATGGTGTGGCAGAGGAAGATTGGCACTGGGATTTAAACCCAGGTGCAGCAGCTGTGCAGTCTTTTTGCACTCGGTTTGGGCAGAGAAGAACCATGGGCTTCTACTTCTTTTTTCTAAGATACAGTACCCCAGACTGCGCAGAGGGGGAAGGATGGACTGTGCATTTTTGGGTATTCTAAAGGACTTCGGGATCTCAGTGAAGACATTAAGTCATTACTCTTAAATTTGTGTAACTCTTTAAATAAACAATCTCTCTCCTTTTCACCAGTCTCTGGTATTGAGAGATGTCTTTCCCTGGCAGTGGGCAAGATGACCCTAGTACAGGGTGGGGGACCCCCAGAGCAAATGGGTGGGTCCATTCAGTAATAGTATATCATTCCCTCCCCCCCCCCAGTCTGTTCTGTGACAAACCTGCATCCAAGAATACTGTATCCAGCAAAGCTATCATTTAGAATGGAAAAGCAGATAAAGTGCTTCCCGGATAAGGGCAAGTTAAAGGAATTGATCATCACCAAGCCATCATTATATGAAGTGTTAAAGGGACTTATCTAGGAAAAGGAAGATAAAAAAAATATGAACAGTAAAATGACAACAAACTCACAACTATCAATAAATGAACCTAAAAGAAATTTAAAAAAGAAAAACAATGAAAACTAAAACTAAGCAAACATCTAGAACAGGAACAGAATCAGAGAAATAGATACCATATGGAGGGTTTTCAGTGGGGAGGGGGAGGGGAGGAATGGGTGAAAGAGTACAGGGAAGAAGAAGCATAATTGGTAGGCATTAAATGGATGGGGAGAGGTCAAAAATAGTATAGGAAATGGAGAACTCAAAGAATTTATATGTACAACCCATGGACATGAACTAAGGGGGGATGCTGGAGGGTTGGGAGGCGCAAGATTGAGGGGGAATAAAGGGGCAAAAATTGGGAAAACTGTAATAGTATAATCAATAAAATATAATTTTAAAATATTTTAAAAAATCAAAACAAAAGAGCCATGTTAAGACAACTTGCCCTGACAGGTGTGGCTCAGTTTGTTGAGCATCATCTGCAAAGCAAAAGGTCTTTGGTTTGATTCACAGTTGGGGTACATGCCTGGGTAATGGGTTTGGTCCCAGGTCAGGGCATGTATGGGAGGCAGTCAATCGCTGTGTCTCTCACATGGATATTTCTCTCCTTCTCTTCCTCTCTCTGACCCTCTCTCTGAAAAAAATAAATAAATAAATAAAATATAAAAATAAAGACAAAAAAAGCACAGCAAAAAATACAAAAAAAAAGTGAGGATAGTATAAGAACCCTCTGGAACAACTTCAAGTATAACAACATTCACATCATAAAGTTATCAGGAAAAAAAGAGAGAGGAAGCAAGTAACCGAGAACATATTTGGAGAAATAATGACTCAAGACTTCACTAACATGGTAAATGAACTACACATCTAAGTCTAATAAGTGCAGAGAGTCCCAAACAAGATGAACCCAAAAAGGCCCACACAAAGATGCATTATAATTAAAATGCCAAATGTTAAAGACAAATAGAGAATCAAAAACAGCAAGAGAAAGTTACCTGTAAGGGAGCTCCTGTAAGACTGCCAGCTGATTTCTCAACAGAAACATTTCAGGCCAGAAGGAACTGGCATGAAATATTCAAAACAATGAAAACTCAGGACCTACAGCCAAGACTACTCTGCCCAGCAAGGCTATCATTTAAAATTGAAGGAGAAATAAAGAACTTCTCAGACAAGAAAAAGCTAAAGGAGTTCACCTCCACCAAACCAGTATTACAAGAAATGTTAAAGGGTCTTGTTTAAAAATAAGAAGGGGGGGGGAAGGTAAAAAAATACAAATGATAAAGTGGCAATAAACCCATAGCTATCAACAATTATTTTAAATGCAAATGGATTAAATGCTTCAATCAAGAGACATACAAGGACTAAACAGACAACAAGACCCCTACATGGGCTGTCTATAAAAGACTCACTTCAGATAGAAAGACACACACAGTCTGGAAGTAAAGACTGAAAGTAAAGGGATGAAAAGTATATTTCTTGAAAATGGAAAAAAAAAAGCTGAGGTAGCAATACTTATACCAGACAAAATAGACTTTAAACAAAGCTACCTAACAAGAGACAAAGAAAAACCCATCAATACTACTTGTGATTATTTATCTGAAGAAACCCAAAACGCTAAATCAAAAAGACATATACATCCATATGTTCATTGCAGCATTACTTACAATAGCCAAGATATGGAAGCAACTTAAGTGTCCATCAATAGATGAATTGATTAAGAAGAAGTGGTACACATATACAATGAAATTTTACTCAGCCATTAAAAAATAATGGAATCTTGCCATCTGCAACAAAATGGATGGACCTAGAGGGTACTGTGATGAGTGAGATAAGTCAGACAGAGAAAGACATGTGCCAGATGATTTCACTTATTTGTGGAATCTAAAAAGCAGAACAAATAAACAAACAGAATGGGCACAGACTCATAGAGAACATTTTGACAGTTCCCAAGTAGAAAGGGAGTTAGGGGGAAGAGTGAAAAAAATGAAGATATTAGAAAGTGTGAATTGATAGTCACAAAATAGTCCCAAAGATGTAAAGTACAACATTGGGGAATATAGTCAGTAACATTGTAATAACTCTGTGTGGTGTCAGATGAGTATTAGATTTATTGGTTTATCATTTAATAAGTTATGTAATGTCTAATCACTGGGTTGTACACCTGAAACTAATATAATATTGTATGTCAACTGTAATTAAAAATAAATAATTTCAAGTAAAAAAAAATTCAGTGTTTGTCCTTTCCACATGGTCTCTCTAGCAGGGGAGCCAGACTTCATACTGGGCTCCCAAAAGCAAGTGTTCTAAGATAGAGGATGTTGGAATTGACAGTCTTCTTAAAGAATATGCCCAGAACTGGCACAACTTTACTTCTGCTGTATTCTGTTGGTTATTGTCAGTCATGTGTCCAATTTCCATTTGATTCTTACAGATTCTAATGAATGGATTAAAGTCTTTTTTACATATATTTTGTCCATCTTTTCCTCTAATTTTGAACATGTATTTATTAGAAATTCCTTGTCTGCTAATTTATGTATCTGGATCACCTGTGAATTTGTGTGTATTGTCTCAGGTTTTTTCTAGGGTTTCAGTCATGTGGCCTTGTCTCTTTCTGTTTTTAGAAAGTTTTGAATAAATGTCAACCAACTGTGTATAAATAATTGTATAGGATCTAGATGATGTTATCTTCCCTCAGAGAGGATGAACTCTTTTCAATGTTAAGTTGATCAAATAAGAGCAGATAACCTCTACCAAGTCAGTGCCTAAGCTGAATCAAAGATAGATTCAATTTTAGTGAAGGCTTTCTACTTTTTTTGTCCTTACTTCTAAGGCATTCCTGTCCAGAACATTCAGCTGATAATCTTGTTTAATGAACCCCTTACCCATGGCAAATCTTGAACTCTAATTCTTTTCTACTCAGCACAGTGAAACTATCCCAATTACTACTTTGATATTTTTTAGTTTTCCTTCTTAGTTTCTTACTCTCCAGATGTAAGAATGGCTCAACAAATGCAAATAAAAAATAAATGTGATACACCACATCAACAGAATGAGAAATTAAAATTGTATAATCATCTCAAAAGATTCAGAAAAGGCATTTTGAAACTTCATGAGAAAAACTTTTTAAAAAACTAGGTATAGAAATAATCTACCTCAACATAATAATGACCATGTATGACAAGTGCACAGCTAATATCATACTTAATGGTGAAAAACTGAAATCTTTTCTTCTAAGATCAGTCTAGTGTAAATGGAGTCAGTCTGGCTCCCTCACCCAGATGTCTGAGGAACTAAGATAAGCTGTGTTCTCATAGTCTTAGGACTCGATCCGATAAATGGAACCCCTTGAGTGGGTTCACATATGCAGAATCTTGCTGTATTATACAATATGTTGGCTGCTCCCTGCCAGCTTTGTATGCATGTAGTATATAAGGGACTTGGGACTCCCTGCTGTGTGACATGCAGTGACAATCAGGGACACACTGGGGGGACACACAGCTTGTAGTGTGTGTGGATTGCCCACCCTTGAACAAAGGCATGCCAAGCATCCCCAAGGCTCTATGTGCATTCTTCCATCTACCTGAATCCAGAGTGGTTCTGTCCAGCCTTGAGTGGTCACAACACAATCAAGAACAAGGAAAGAACATGGAAATAAGGAACAAACTGACAGTAACTAGAGGGGATGGAGGAGGGAAATAATGTGGAAAGAAGGGAAGGGGTCATCAAAGAGCATGTGTGAAGGACACATGGACAAAGCCAAAGGGGTGGGAGTTGGGGATGGCTGTGGTAGAGGGTAGTGGTGGGGAAAAAATGGAGACACCTGTACTTGAACAACAATAATAAAAAAGAGAAAAATAAATAAATAAAAGGAAACTTCACAGTAAAAAAAAAAGAAGGTAAAATAGATAGGACTTGGTAATTTTGAATAGGATGTATGTTAAGATAATGAAGGAAAATGCAAGGATGATACCCAATTTTCTAATTTGAGCATAAAGTAGAAGATAATAGATGCAGCATGGATTGGAATGCATTGTTTTCTGAAATGCAGGCATAACCTCCTTTTTCTCCAGATTCCATGATAAAAACTAAGCCCTGGGATACTTCTCCTTGAGTCACATTCCCTCCTTTCTTACATAAACATCATAACTCATAATACTCTGTGTCTGCTCTGGTCCCCACCCTGACTCCTTATTTCCAGTTCTCAGGGAGGGCTCGGACCTGTCCCACTGTTTGGGGGATAGATTCCTATCCATAAGCCCCATTCAATAGCTTGGGCTCTTCTCCCCATGGATGGATGGATGTCTGCCAACTTTCTTGAACTCCTCTATCCTACAACATCAGTCCAGTACTTGGCATCCTCTATTCCAAGGACTTCTGTGTTGGGCAAGGTTTCCCTTTCATTAAAAACCTCTTGGTGCCAATCACTTTCCTGAACATGTGCCTGTTCCTGCTTTACTCCTCATCTAAGTGGGATTGTGTAATTCATGTCTCTGTCTCTTGTCTATTTGTGTGTACTGCAATGCCTTATTACTGACTCCCAACACTTGGCATGCCAAATTCAGAATGACAGCAGTAATCTGAACCAGTCCAGAAATATTCAGATCACCCTTCTCAGACTGCTCTGTCTGTGTGGAGAGGATGCCCTTCTCAAAAAATGTTGGATACACAGGGAGACCGACTTGAAATCTTCAAGTCAGGCAAAGCAGAACTGAGTACCATGGCTTAAGTGACACAGTTTAAAGATAGCAGTCACATATTAGGGATATTCTGATCAGAATTTTATCTCTTTATCTCTTCCTGATAATTTTTGGGGGACAACTAATCCAGAATATGTAAACATACTTCATACTTGCCCATTATCCAAGCCAGAAATATCAAGACACTTTAACTCCTTAATTGGACTTGGCTCAGATCCTCCCTAGCCTAACATCAAACCACTTCCCCTTTAAAACTGACTTTCCTGATACTTGAGGTAGCAAATTAGCATGTTAGAGACTGCTACTTTCCAACCACTGTCCATACTCTTTCTTTTCTTTTAGTAACATAAATCTTTGAGATTAGCAATGAACCTGGCTTCTCAGAATAAAGACTACATTTCCCATCTCCCTTGCAGCTATGTGTGGTCATATGACCAAGTATGCACTGTATTTTGCCATGTGTAATGCACTACCATGTAAAAGGTGCACCCATGTTTTTGGCCCAAACTTTCAGAAAAAAATATCTTTCATTTTAAGTTTTTACTTTATTTATTTATTTATTTATTTATATTTGGAAACAAAACTGATTATGGTATTCTAGGGTATCATTTTGCATATTGATATCATTATTACTTTCTAGAATTACACCCTTAGTGCACAAGCATAAATAAAAGAATTAAAAGCATTTACATAGAAACAGAATTAGCACTATCCATGTATAATGCACATCCTTATTTTTCCCTCAAAAATTTCCTCAAAATAGTGCACATTATACACAGCAAAATACGGTATGTGGAAACAATGCCTGCAAATTCTGAATTACTTCTTTAAAAGGAAATAATATACTTTGTTCTTCCCTTTTCTTCTTTACTTCCTAGGAGCTAAAACACAGAGAGAATGGTGATGAACCAGTTTCGACTATGCAGATGAGGAAAATATATTAGGGGATGATAGAACCACAAGATAGAGGAAAACTGGATCTCTGGAAAGTTATATAGAGCAGAGCAGCCTACCTGTTAACATTTTGGTTTGTTGCATGAGAGAAAGAGAAACTTCTATTTTGTTTGAATCTCAATTACAAAAGTTTAGCCTCTACCCTAATACACAGTGTGTTGTATTCACTCCCTTCACCCATCACCCAGAGGACAGTTTTATGTATGTTTTGACCCATAGACTGTCTTCAGCCAATGCCCATTAAGACCAAACCCAGTAGGAATTATCATTGTAAAGGAAATTCTCTTTACCCTTTCTTTGATCCTATATCCATTAGGAGTTTCTTTTCTGTGTTCTCAAAAAAAAAAAAAATCTGGTTTCAGTTTGTCTCAGCACTTAACGCAGAGGATTTTTATTATCTGTGGACTTATCTATCTTCCTTACTGGTGAGTGAGTTCCTTGACAGACCCTATCTGAATTGTTCATTGGTGTCCCATCTCTTTCAAGAATCAATCTAGACATTACCTTTCTTGAAAAGCCTTCTATGACCTCTTCTCCTCCAGATAGGATGAGGTGCCTCTCCTTTGCGCACCTACAGAATCTCAATGTCTCCAACTTCTCTTCTACACAACAATAATCACGCTACATTTTAATTGTCCCCTCTCACTTTTCTCCTCCAATAGACTGTGAACAACTATAGTATCTCTGAATCCCCAGTATCTAACACTACACCTGTATTTAGTAATTTACTTAATGAATGAACATCCCAGCAGTTTACATAGGAAACAGAAAACTATATATTTATATCAAACCCTGTCTTATGAAATAACTAGACTCTTAGAGCATGTTTCTAAGATATTTGTTTGGAACTATGAGTTAGTTTGAAATAGCGTGGTTAAGCATAAAGAATCTTGGCCTGCTGAAAAAGGACTTGGGTTCTCTGCCACTCACTACTTAAGGACTATGAGCAAGTTCTTTCCTCTATCTGGGCGTCATTTTTCCCTTCTTTGAAGTGAGGCTGTACACAGGTGATTTCCAGTTCTCTAAGCTCTAAATTTTTATATGTCTTTCAAGGTAGCCATAGGTTGTACGTCAATGCCTAAAGTTCTTTGTGAAGATTTGCTCTTACATCTCCTCTATTAAAATTCAAAGCATCCAGAAAAAGTTCCATGAAATCTCACATACCTAAATATAAATGTGTTTCTGTTGATACCATTGTTTCTACTAGATGGACTAAGGGGGTAATCTGGAATCCAGAGCTTCCTAGATTGGCCACAAGGTGGAGCCCAGAGAAGGAGGACATGCCAGGAAAAGGAAGAAATGTGGCAGAAATGTCCTTACTGTTCAAGCACCATCACTCTCCATTCTAGTTTCAGAGAGAGGCCTGAGGAAATGCAACCACTAGTGAGGCAAATATTGCCAATATTAGTCCAAACAGCAGGTATCTGGACATTTCCAGAGGCCACCCTTTGAAGAAGTTGTGAGCAAAGTTCCATCACTCATGACTTTCACCTCCCAGGATTGTCCCCTTCCGATATTTTCACAGTGGGGAACATTCTTAGGCTCCATGCCTGGGTTGGCAGGTTTTCTTGAGCTGTTGATTTGGACATTTCTCTGAACAGCATTCAAATTTCCAGGTGTCTGGTTGGAGGCAATCAGAGAAGCTCCGACTGGGCAGACCCTGCATGTAGTTTTTGTGTCCATGCTGGAAAGGCTGATAAACTTGCTGTGAAGACTGCTGCATTTGCAATTGGGGTTGCTTGTTGATCAAAGGGTGATGATCATGCCACTTCTCATGTGTTTCCATTAGTATACATCATCCCAAATGCCCAGCTTCTGCCTTGAGTGTTAGGTAGTGGAAAGGGGCTCAATTCTGTGAATCTGATGAGATGAGCATTGAGAGAACATAGGTGTCATGTTTGTAATTCCAGTCTTTGAACGGAAAGGGTACTGGTGTCTTGCTGTGCCCCAGTTACTTCTCCATACAACATCACCTGCATTAACTTCTTCTACTGGTACCCTTGCTTTTCTTTTTTATTTTTAAAAATATATTTTTATTGAGTAAAAATTAGATTAGGAGCATAATAATTAGATTAGGAACTATCTGATCTAATTATGCCTAGTAGTTTCAGCAGCTTCTGAATACACATCTTTATTCATTTATTTCTATTGTTCTATTTTATTTTTATAATTTTACTTTTTTCAGTTACAGGTTACATTCAATATTATTTTGTATTAGTTTCAGGTGTAAAGCTAAGTGATTAGACAATCATATATTTTACAAAGTGTTCCCCCTTGATATTTCCAGGACCCTCCTTGCACCTTCCATAGTTATTACAGTGTTATTGACTATATTTCCTATGTCATAATTTACATCCTCATGACTATTTGTTAATTATGAATCTGTGCTTCTTGATCCCTTCATATTTCTCACCCAGTTTCCCAACAGCCCACCCCTCTGGCAACCATGACTCTCTTCTCTGTATTGATGAGTCTGTTTCTGTTTTGTTGGTCCATTTATATTGTTCTTTAGAGTCTACCTATAAGTGAAATCCTACAGAAATTGTCTTTCTCTGACTGACTTATTTCACTTAGTATAATACCCTCTAAGTCCATCCATTCTATAATATTACAAATGGTAGGATTTCATTCTTTTTATGGCTGAATAATATTCCATTGTACTATAGCTTTTGTAGCCACTTGTCTATTGATGGGCACCTGGTTTTCTTCCATAGCTTTGTTGTTATACATAATGCTGCACTGAATATAGGGGTGCCTATATTCTTTTGAATCAGTGGTTTGTGTATATACCCAGAAGTGGAATCAATGTGTCATAAGGCAGTGCAATTTTTATTTTTTTTAGGAAACTCCATACTATTTTTCACAGTGGCTGCATTAATCTGATTTCCCACCAGCAATACATGAGAATTCCCTTTTCTCCACATCTTTGTCAACATTGGTTTTTGTTGATTTACAGATTATAGCCACCTGACAGGTGCGAGATGACATCTCATTGAAGTTTTAATTGGCAATTCTTTACTGATTATACATATTGAGCATTTTTTACATGTCTATTGGCCATCTGTATGTCCTCTTTGGAGAAGTGTCTATTCAGGGTTTTTGCCCTTTTTAATTGGATTCTATGTTTATTTTTGGTGTTGAGTTGTATGAGTTCATTATGTATTATAATATTAACCACTTATCAGATGTATCCTTGGTGAAATGTTCTCTCATTCATTGTGCTGTCCTTTCATCTTGTTCACAGTTTCCTTTGCTGCTCAAAAAATTATAGTTTGATATAGTCTCGTATGTTTATTTTTTCTTCTGTTGCCCTTGCCTGAGGAGATATAGCAGAAAAGAAGTATTACTAAGATAAATGATCAAAATTTTACTATGTTATCTTCAAGAAATTTTAAGGTTTTGAGTCTTATAGTTAAGTCTTTAATCCATTTTGAGTTTATTCTTGTATATGGCGTAAGAAGGTGGTCTAATTTCATTTTTCTGCATATATCTGTCCAATTTTCCCAACAGGATTTTCTGAATAGAGTCTCTTTACCCCACTGTATGTTCTTGCCTCCTTTGTCAAATATTAATTGACCATATAGGTATAAGTTTAGGAGTATGTCTAGGCTCTCTATCCTGTTCCATTGATCTATAGGTCTGTTTTTATGCCATTACTATGCTCTTTTGATTACTATTCCCTTGCAGTATAGTTTGATATCAGCTAGTGTAATTCTTCCAACTTTGTTTTTCTTTCTCAGAATCACTGTTGCTATGCAGAGACTTGTGGTTCCATACAAATTTTTGAAATATTTCTTTTACTGTAAAACACAACATTGGAATCTTGATAGGAATTGCATTGGATCTATAGATTGTTTTGGGTAGTATGGACATTTTAATAATATTAATTCTTCCTATCCATAAACATGATATGTACTTCCACTTATTTGTATCTTCTTCAATTTCTTTCTTCAGTGTCTTATAATTTTCTGAGTACAGATCTTTCACATCTTTGGTTAGGTTATTCATGGTATTTTATTCTTTTTGAAGCAACTGAATGGGATTATTTTCTTTTTCAAAAGATTTTATTTGTTTATTTTTAGAGAGAAGGGAAGGGGAGGAGAAAGAGTGGGAAAGAAATATCAATGTGTGGTTGTCTCTCATGCGCCCTTCACTGAGGACCTGGCCCACAATCCAAGCATGTGCCCTCACTAGGAATTGAACCAGTAATGCTTTTTGGTTCACAGGCTCATGCTCAATCCACTGAAGCTACACCAGCCAGGGTGGGATCATTTTCTTGACTTCCTTTTCTGTTTGTTCACTAATGGCATATAAAAATGCAACTGATTTCTGGAGATTAATTTTGTATCCTGCTACATGGCTGAATTCATTTATCAAACTTAGTAGTTTGTTGGTGGAATCTTTGCACGCTTTATGTACAGTATCATGTCATCTGTAAATAAAGACAGTTTTACTTCTTCCTTTCTAATTTGGATGACTTTTATTTCTTCTTGTCTGATTGCTGTGGTTAAGACTTCCAGTACTATGTTGAATAAGAGAGAAGAAAGCAGACATCCCTGTCTTTTTCTGGATCTTAAGGGGAACAGTTGTAGTTTTTTCCCTTCAAGTATGATGCTGGCAGTGGGTTTGCCATATATGGCCTTTATTATGTTTAGGTATGTTTCTTCCATTCCCACTTTACTGAGAGTTTTTATCATAAATGGGTGCTAGATTTTATCAAAAGCTTTTCCTGCATTTATTGATATGATCATGTGTTTTTTATCCTTCATTTTGTTTATGTGGTGATCACATTTATTGATTTGAGAATGTTATAACAACTTTGTATCTCTGGAATAAATCCCACTTGATCATGGTGTATGATCTTTTTGATGTATTGCTGTATTCAGTATGATAATATTTTTTTGAGGATTTTAGCATCTATGTTGATCAGAGATATGGCCTATAATTTTTTTCTTGGTAGTGTCTTTATCTGGTTTTGGAATTACGATAATGCTGGCCTCATAAAATGATTTTGGGAGCCTTCCCTCTTCTTGAATTTTATAAAATAGTTTGAGGTGAGATGTTAGTTCTTCTTAGAATGTTGGGTAAAATTTACCTGTGAAGCCATCCAGTCCAGGGCTTTTGTTTGTTGGGAGTTATTTTTTTATTATTGCTTCAATTTCATTAGGTGTAATCTGTCTATTCAGATTATCTAATTCTTATTGATTTATTTTGGGAGATTGTACGCTTCTAGGAATTTATTCATTTCATCCTGGTTGTCCACTTTGTTGGCATATAATTGTTCATAATATTTTCTTACAATCATGTATTTTTTTGTCATCAGTTGTCGTTTCTCTTCTTTTGTTTCTGATTTTATTTATTTAGGTGATTTTTCTTTTTTTCCTGATGAGCTTGGTTAAAAGTTTGTCAATCTTGTTTATCTATTCAAAGAACCAGCTTGAGGATACATCGATCTTTTGTATTTCTTTTTCAGACTCTATTTCATTTATTTCTGCTTTGATCTTTATTATTTCCCTTCTTCTACTCACTTTAGGCATTGTTTGTTGTTCTTTTTCAGGTTCCCTTAAGCATGAAATTATATTTATTTGAGCTTTTTCTTGTGTGTGTGTGTGTGTGTTTTGTTTTGTTTTGTTTTGTTTTGTTTTTTTACATAGGCCTGTAATGCTATCAATTTCCATTTTAGGATTGCTTCCCAGCATCCCACAGATTTTGGATTGTTGTGTCCTCATTTTCATTTGTTCCAAGGTATATTTTTACTTCTTTCCTGATCTCATTGTTGATCTCCTCATTGCTTAATAACATGTTATTTAGCTTCCATGTCTTTGCATGTTTTTCAGTGTTCTTCTTGTGATTGATTTCTAGTTTCATAGCTTTGTGGTCAGAGAGAAGGTGTTTGATATGATTTCAATCTTCTTAAATTTATTGAGACTTGTTTTGTGTCCTAGCATGTGGTCTATCCTAGAAAATGTTCCATGTGCACTTGAAAAGTATGTGTATTCTGCTGCTTTGTGGTGAAATGCTCTGAAGGTGTCAGTGAAATCCATTTGTTCTATGTGTTGTTCAAAGCCGCTGTCTCCTTGTTGACTTCCTGCTTGAAAGTTCTATCCATTAAAGTCAGTGGGTTGTTAAAATCCCCAACCATGACTGTATTTCTGTCAATCTCTCTCTTTATGTCCATCAAGATTTACTTTACATATTTAGGTGCTCCTACGCTCATTTGTAATTATTTACCATGTTTATATCTTCTTGTTGGATTGCTTCCTTTATCATTATGTAGTGTTCTTTGTCTCTTACTATAGCCTGGTTTCAAAGTCTATTCTTTAGGATACAAGTACTGCTACCCTAGCTTTTTTCTTTTCCATTGGCATGAAATATCTTTTTCCAGCCCTTTACTTTTAGTCCGTGTGTATCTTTTAATCAGAGTTGGGTCTCTTGGAGGCAGCATATATATGGGTCTTGTTTTCTTATCCATTCAGCTACCCTCTGTCTTTTGGTTTGAGCATTGAAGTCATTTACATAAAGTGATCATTGATAGATATACATGTAGTGCCATTTTATTGGTAGACTGTTTTCCTCTGTCTTTTTTTCTTTCTCTTCTTCTTAAAACAAGCCCTTTAACATTTATTGAAGAACTGGTATGGTGTTAACAAACTCCTTTAGCTTTTTCTTGTCTGGGAAGCTTCTTATCTCCTTCAATTTTAAATGATACCCTTGCTGGGTAAAGTAGCCTTAGTTGTAGGTCCTTACTTTTCATCACTTTGAATGTTTTACACCACTCCCTTCTGGCCTGAAATGCTTCTGTTGAGTGTCCTTCAATTATAAATGTTAGTCTTACTAGGTAGAGTAGTCTTGGTTGTAGATCCTTGCTTTTCATCACTTTGATTATTCCATGCTAATCTCTCCTGACCTGAAATGTTTCTGTTGAGAAATCAACTGAGAGTCTTATGAGAGCTCCCTTGTAGTTAAGTAACTGTCTTTTTCTTGCTGCTTTTAAGATTCCCTTTTGTCTTTAAACCTTGGCATTTTAATTATGATGTGTCCTGGTGTGGGTCTCTTTGGGTTCATCTTGTTTGAGACTCTCATGCTTCCTGGACTTGTGTGTCTACTTCCTTCACCAGGTTAAAGAAGTTTTTAGTTAATATTTTCAAATAGGTTCCTAATTTTTTGTTTTTTGCCTTCTTCTTCCAATATTTCTATGATGTAGATATTGTTAAACTTGATGTTGTTCTGAAGGTCCATTTAACTAGTCTTATATTTTAAATTATTTTTCTCCTCTGATTGGGTGTTTTTTCCTACCTCATCTTCCAAATCACTGATTTAATCATCTGCTTCATCTAACCTACCAGTTGTTTTTTCTAGGGTAGGGACATCCAAGCTTTTGGCATCTCTGGGCCACATTGGAAGAAGAAGAAGAGTTGTCTTGGACCACACATTAAATACATTGTGACACATATTCACAAAAAAAAACATCATAATGTTGTAAGTAAATTTACAATTTTGTGTTGGGCTGCACTCATAGCCATCCTGAGCCACATGCCTCCCATGGGCTACTGATTGGACATCCTTGTTCTAGGCTGTTCTTCTTTTCAGATATTATATTCTTTACTTATGAATGGTTCTTTTTATGGTTTCTATGTCCTTTATCATGCTGTTTAAGTTCTCACTAACTTTCTTGAGCATCATTAGAACCATTATTTTGAACTTTATGTCTGGTAGGTTAGTGGCTTCCACTTCATTTAGTTCTTTTTCTGGAGATTTCTTATGTTCTATCATTTGGGGTAATGTTTTTTGTCTCTCCATTTTGTCTGCCTCTCTGTTTTTTTTTTTTTTTTAAATATGGGGGGGGGAATTAAAAGAGAATAAGAGACCCAACAACCACATGCAATGAATGACCTTTGATTCAATCTTGATTTGACAAAAAAAAATCCATAAAACAAATTCTTTTTTTGTATAAATGTCAAATTTTATTTTTAATTATAAGTTATAGAATAAATTTTATTTTGAAACAAACAAAAAATATATATGTTAAGTAGATCTATTATGTCTCCCAGTTTTGGCAGGGTGACCATATGTATTAGATGTATTGTTGTACCAAGTGGCACTGTCTTTTTGATCACCTGAGCTGGGTGTTCCAGGTAAGTTATGTTAGCCCTTCTGTTATAGTTGAGTTTTGTTTTCTGTTGGTGCATCTGTGCCTGAGGTTGAACTTCAGGATGGCTGATTGTGAGGGTCAGCCTCAATGACAGTTGTTGAGCTTCTGTTTGGGTACTACCCACACAAAATATACTTTGCCTTAGAAGGTTCTGTTGCCTTCCAAGATCTCCCCTTGGATGTGCCACTTGCAGAACTAATTGAATCCTGTGATGTTTTCTGAACCTCACCATTGGATATGTTTTTTCTGGAGCCTCTTGGGAGGGACTTTGGTGCAAGTCATTGTCAGATGTTGCATGTGACTGGCCCTGGACAAACCTGTTTGGAGCTACAGAGTAATCCATAGTTTGTGGCTGCCTCTCCCGGACCTCAGTTTGTGTAGGCAGGGCCAAGCTCTGCACTAAGGCTGGCTTCCACTATCACTGAGCCCTGGAGCTGATCAGCAAAAGACCTAAGGTACTCTAAGATCTGCCTCTGCCTGCTTACATCTGCCAGCTGCTTGTTTGGCTCAGTGACTGAAACAGTCTCGGGGAGTATGCAGTTTGCATGAGGTAGATTCTCAATGAGTCATCAGGTAGGTTTATGTGGTATTCATTGAACTGATACAGATTCAACCTTAGTTCCATTGCTGGGTCTGATTCTACTGAGCAAAATTCCCAGGGTTCGCCAAGGCTAGCTGCCACCTGCCAGATGCCCACAGGCCTTTGTGGTGGGGCAGTGTCATGGAGTTTTCAGGGTGACATCAGCAGACTTTATCAAGACCAAACAGACCTAGTTTTGGCCATGCGAAGGGAGTGCAAGGGAAAAATGGCCCCTATCTTAGAGCTATACGACTCAGTCCAGGATTCTGTCTAGACCTCCTGGAGAGCCCAGGATCAGCAGGTTGTGGCCACCAGGGGACCAGAAGGTGGAGCTACTTGATCTGTCATGAAAGGGTGGCACTAGTCAGCCTTGGCATGAGGTGGGTTAATGGCTCCCACTTCAGGGCCACGCAACTCAGTCTCTAACACTCCTTGCATCTGCCTGGACCTCTGCACCTGGGACAAAGGCAGCTGACAGTTCTGAAGGTCATGAGCTCCACAGCGCAGGACAACATGGAATCAGGTTTGAGCGATTAGATTTCCTCAGTCTGATGCCATATGGAGGAGAGTGCTCCATTCAAGAAAGATGGCATCTGCAGCATGGGGGAGGGACTCAGCACAGGGATCTTTGCAGCTGTCCCTTCATTTCTCTCCATAGATCTGTACAACCCAGTGTCTCCTCACATGACTTTATTTGTCTCAGAGCCACACTCCCTCTGCTGGAGCCCATGGTTAGTGGTTGTGAATGGTATTTTGTGTGCTGGCCCTATAAGAGTTTGCTTGGGTTTCTAGCAGACTCCAGTCTCTTCCTGGAAGACAGAACCCTGATTTTCAAGACAGATGTTATGTGGTGTCTTTCACCATCTCTGTTGCACTGAGCTGGGGAACCTGGCATAGGTTTCAGAACCAAAACTCCTCAGGAGGAACATTTAAGATTATCCCTCCAATTCTCAGCCACTGAATGTGCATGTGTGGCTAGCAGTTTTCATATCTCCACCCTTCCTATCAATCTTGGTGTAGCTTCTTCTGTTAATCCTTGGTTATAAGACTAGTCTTCAGTTGGTTATTAAGGTTAATTGTTCTATATTTTATATGTAATCACACTTTTGTCCAGGGAGGAGGGGAGTGTAACATCCAGCTACTCTGCTGTCATCTTGAATCTTGCATTTTTTGCTCACTTTTGTTTAGTGCTTAGAAAGAAATGAAGCAGGGGCAAGGCAGGGTAATGGAGCAATTATGGAATACCTGGGGCATGTGGAGCACTAGTTCAGTGGCCAACTGAGCCTTTTAAAGGCAACAGGGAAGGGGCCTCAGAAAATTCATGGGAAAGTATCTTGGTAGAGTGACACAGAGACCAAGAGCACTAACAGCTAGTATTAGTGGGATGACCTTGACCTTATAAGACTCATTAAGATGACATCAGTAAAATTACTTTGCACATGCAATAAAAATGTCTATTTTTGTTACATGATTCTTTTTGAGAACATAGTGAAAGCCTCCTCACTATGAGGTATCTCATTGGCCCACCCATGGAACCCAGCCCCATCCTGGTCAGAATCCGTGCTAATGCCCACTTATGAACATTTAGGGATTATGCCATGCTCTAAACTCCTCTTTAAAAATGTATATTCTGATATCCGGCAAGATGGCGGCATGGTAAGAGGACGTACATCTCTGCCTCCCACACATAGGTCTTAAAACGGGACATTTTTCAAAGCAGCACAGCAAACAGACACCAGAAACACAGCATATTTGAAAACAGATTATCGAAAATTGCAGTGGACGTTGAAAAACCGGACGGTAAGGAGAGTACTCCGGCGGTGCGGAGACCAGGG
>PVKU01011119.1:0-46115 GCA_004027475.1 Anoura caudifer | reverse complement strand
GAATCTAGTGAGAAAATGGTGCTATACATTAAACAATAAGTAATATAAGATACACTCCAAGTACTGAGTTAACTTCAAGTTCAATAAAAGGTTAGGTAGCAGAACAAATATTCAAATAAAACAGTTGGGGAAGGTGTTTATAGAAGAAGGGACTTAGCAGGACCAACAAAATAGGGTAAACATAGGGAGGAGGGATGGGGAGGTTATTCGAGGCTGAGCATCATCCAATCAAAAAGTGAGGCTTTATGTGATATACACAGGATATGAAGGGTAAATAAGCTTGGCTGAAATTGAGAGCTGATAGAGAGGGATCAAATTTTCATGAAGATGGAGAGTTACTCTATTTTGTACCTCCTCTATTCTCTAAGTTTGGCATATTGTAGGCGTTCAATAAATAGTTGGGAAAGGAAGGAAATGTGTAGGGTAGATAGAGGAGAGCTTTGGGAGCTGAGGGTCTCAGTATTGAGCAAGGGTGGCCCGGGACGAAGGAAGCCAAGATGGGGATTGCTACATTTGAAAGGATTGCTTATATGGAAGAAGCTATGCCTAAGGACCAGCCTGGAGAATGAGGGCCATGTAGGATTGAGGTAGGTCAAAGTTTGAGAAGTAGATCAAAAAGACTCCCAGGGTCAGTGTTCATGTAGATCACCAGAGCATAGCATCAATTCCAGGGGCAAAGGGGTGAGGTTCAGGGACATTGAATTCAGATGAATTTTAAGGCGAAAGTGACTGAAAAGACATCAAATTTCATGAACCAACTTGGATATCAGAAGAGGAGCTCAAGCTCTGGAATAATAAAGATATTTTTTGTACATATGAGTTTGCTGATTGTATATGACTAAAAAATTCATACCCATCAAACACTGATTAGTTCCATCTACACAGAATTTTCTATACCATCTTTTTCTTTTATTTTTAAAAGAGATTTTATTTATTTTTAGAGAGCGGGGAAGGGAGGGAGAAAGAAAGGAGAGAAAGATCGATCAGTTGCCTTCCATATGTGCACCAAGCAGGGACAAGGTTTGCAATCCAGGCATATGCCCTGAATGGGAATTGAATAGGCAACCTTTCCCTTTGTGGGATGGCGCTCAACCAACTGAGCCACGCTGGCCAGGGCCCCCTACATCACCTTTTATCACTGGTATGTACATACAATAATGTCACCAGTTCCCAGCTTAATTAGCTGTATGTTCACTGGAGGGCATATCACTTATCTGTACAGAATGCAGGTTAATAAGCTTTAGAATGGCCCAGACAAAATTCCTAAAAGACAATAGTTAGAAGTTCATTAGACATGTGGCTTTTTCAACATGAGGCATCTCTACCAGAGATCTTATATTGAGATATAATTCCATGGGAGAAGAACTTTGGGATTCTGGATATCTAGAGAAAGGCAGCTTTAAAGGTCCGACGGAATGCAGTAGACAAAGTGGTTAAGGAATGTATCAGGGTGTGGCAGATAACTGCTGCCCAAGGACTAACTATTGAATCCAAACATTCAGTGGTGGCTCCATGCTTCCTTTATCTCTCCTGGATAAGCATAGGATTGATTTTATATTCTGGGATACAGGTAAACCTGCACCTAGTGAATTTGATGACCAAGTCCTATCATCAGTCACAGTTATCCTGCCCCAACCCTTTGAATGACATGAAACTTTGACAGTGCTCTTCCAACATCAAGCCACTCTATGTTTTCTCCTGACTCTTCATCTGTCACACCCTGTCACAGCTCAGATTCTGTCACTTCACCCTCCTGTGGGTTTCCAGAGAGATTCAGGGACTCTCGGAGTTGCTGGGAGTATAGGATTTCATGATCATACTGCTAAAAGAAGCTTTTGGACTGGTCAATATGCTGACATAGATTTGAGAAAATTATGAACACTTTGATATTTGACTTAAATTATTTCTGAAGGCACCCCAAGACTAAATGGGCACTCCCAGACAGCCATCAGATTTTCAGCCATGCCTTCAGTTCCATTAAGTCTGCACCTCTCATCAGAGAGCCCAAAAACTCATGCCTGCTCCTCTTCAACCACTAAAGCCCCTAAAAAAAAAAAAAAAAAAAAAAAAAAAACACGGAGAAAGGCCCTGAAGCTTCATTTATGTAATCAGTAAAAAAAAAAAGGTCTTCCTACACTAGGTTCATTTTGTTGGCATTATTAAGCGGCAATCACTTAAAAAAAATTCTGTCTAGGCTGTCAATTACAAATGAAGCTTAGCAAGAGCTTTTGTTTAAAAGTTGTACATTCCAATGTTAATATGGTCTTTCCTGGAAAGGCAACTGCCTTTTATGGATTTAAAAAAGTAACTGAGTTTTATCAAAGGTTCCTCTTTCATGTCCTTCGATTGCTAAGCTTTATAAGTTAACTGAAAGATAACTAAGCATTAACCCATGTTGCTTTTTGTTTTTTATCTTCTTTTGAAATCCTGCAAGTTTAGCTAAGTACATTAAATGGAGCATAAATCTTTGTGTTGTTTTCATTAAGCCACGCATTTGGAATATGTATCCAAGACTATTTGATCAATTGTGAAATATTAGCTGCCGCACTGAAGATTTGTGACAGGGATGTTAACAAGTGAACAAACATTTCAGGAGCACTGAGAAAAGCATTGGCAGGGCAGCATGGACAAGATGTAATGCTTGAATTTAAGAATAATCAGAGAGAGTTTTAATGACATTGTGTTTTCAGATACCTATTACAATTTACAGAACCAAAGATGAGTGAACTGGGAGGTAATTTAGAGTTCCAGGAATATTTTTTTATTTTTCAGTTTTCCCATTTTTATATTCTTGTGATGATTACCTCTCAAATTAAGTTAAAATTCCCCAAATTATTATTTGAAATCCTATATTATACTGCATGAACATCCATTTCTAGAGCTATGTCCTTTATGCCTTTTATGTATCATAAATATTATGTAAATTATTCCATGTCTTGGTTTTACTTTGTCATATTCTGCTTTGGAGCTCTTTCTAATACTGTTACTTCTGCCTACAAATTTCCATCACTATCTCTCTGCCTATCAAAATCTCATTCATTCATTTTTGATGATGAACTTCCTATTGTGTGCTAGACACTATGTTTAATATCTTTCAGTGTGTAGTTTAAATGTCACTCAGTGAAATTTTTCATAATTTTAACCTCTCCTTTAAAACTCTGCATGTTTTCATTTTAACAGTAAATAACACTTCATTCAATATCTCTATTCAGTATACCAATTATTATCTCACGTGATGGACTATTTGCATGGTTTCTTGTTTACCCCTTACCCCAACTCTAGAAAGTCAAATTACTGAGGGCAGAGGCTTTGTCTCACTGATCACTATAAGGAGGCAGCATCCAGCCCATGTGCCTAGCTCTAGATGCTCAATAAACATTTGTTCAATGAACAAACTCTTCCAGCTATCAAATAAGATATTGAGAGTATTGATCTAATCTTGTTTAAGACATTTAGTATTTAAATTGGTTTCAACATTGTACCATGCTATTAGTGCTATTATAAAGTCTAACAACTAATTTTATGTTGCAACTTTCATAATTAGCTTTCTTACCAAGTAATCAGGACATTTTATTTATGGGAAGACACCACTGACAAGAGAAACATTACTGAGATGCTCATTTACTTTTGGGAAAAAGAAGTTAGGGCCTTTTGTTAAATTATCTAGTGAGAAGTCTCACAACTACTAAGGTTAAAATCTTTTTTTACAACTAAAAATTTCTTATAACATTTTTAGATTTAGATTTATTTCGGAGAAAGCTGCTTTGCAAGAAGCTGACCCTAAGAAGGTAACTCTACTATCTTCCATGACTTGAATTCCATGTATTTTTGTGTTCAACTCTTGCATCTTTTGCTATGCAGATTCTATGCACACCAAAAGTAATTACTATAACAAAATATTAGTATGATAATTTTACAGAGAGGGCATTTTTAGCCATAACAACTGAGACTTTGATGGCCTGAAACTCCAATAACTTGGAATAAGTCCCTTGACCCAAAAATGATAATAAGAAATACAAAAAGAGAGTTGAAATTTCAATGGAGGACAATCAACAACATGGCAGAAAAATGTGAGGAGTTTTAGAGCAATTTAACAAATAATTCAGAGCACCAACCATATACTCAGGAATAAAGGTCAAAATGAAAGTTCAAAATTGTCCTATTTCTAAAAGATACAATCAGCTTGGTAGGAAATTTACATTTAGAGGGAATGTAAGTAAGGAGGCTTTGTAAGTCATGAATAGAAATATTTGAAAATTGCTATTCTTTAACAACCCGTATTATAAGGTATTAGAAGTTTGTGTATAGATTGAGTCAATGAGATACTATCAGTAATTCTCCAACACTGCTTCAGCATGCCTGTGTAGTAGAAAGTGGCCTAAGTCTTTCTTGATGTGAGTAATCGTCAGGTTTCTTTAATTCCGCTCTGAGAACAGTCAAACATTCTCTATCATCGGTGATAGACATGGTCTCTCCAAGCATTAAGCCAGTTCATCCGTTGTCTGTGATCCATACATCTGTCTCTGTTATGGCCATTGGATTGTGCCACTTAATCCCGTCTGAGTGGCTTCCTGGGACAGCAGAACAATCTCTTTGTTCTAACAGCCCTGAAAAGACAATGTCTTCTTACTGATGGGAGAAAGGACTAGAACCTTTCCAAAGTGAGTGCTGTCAGGGAAACACTTACAGGCAAGTCTATCTTAGGTACAGTCCATTTTCTCCCAAATAAAAATGCAATTTCAAGAAATTACCTATAAAGATTACCTATAAAAACATAAAAAAACTTCTTCAGGTTTTTCAGAACAATTTACCATGCAGAGTCTAAAGACAGGGCAGGGTGTTTCCTGGGGAGGCAGTCACCACACACTAACAGGGTCACGACAGCAAAGAAAATGAGGGATCCCGATTCCAGTCCCTGGATAACTCCAGCCCCACATAGTTTCCTGATTTTTAAGTCTGTCTATGTTTTAGGGCAGCATTTTGGTTTGTTAATAACATTCTATAGCTGAGGGTCTTGTTTTGGAATGAAGTTAAATACATACTAGGGAGTATCTCTTAACCTCTAGAGCTTGAATTAGTTTACACTGTATGAAGTTAGATAAAAAAATTTGGATTAAAAAATAAATAATGTATCTTTAGCATGCTTCCAAATTTCAGATCAATACAAGTTAAGAAGAAAAAACAAATTTACATTTACTGATGTAATATAATAATCATTTGAAACTTAGTGCCTAGAACAGTGGCTGGCATATGGTACATAATCAATAAATATTTGTCCAATGAATATTAACCAGACTGTTTTTTTCTTCTCCTCTTCCTCTCCTGCCACTTAGAGCAACAGGTTTTAAACTTATCTGACACAGGAAAACAGACAAACAAACTGTAAATATATACAACTTATGAATGTGGAGATTTCTTACTTGAAGATTATGGAGAAGCCTACCCTCCGCCCTGCTCAGCTTTCTCTGAGATCACAGGTGGTCCTGGAGGCATCTCAGGGAAGGCAGGCTTCTGAGAGTGGCAATCACAGAGGCGGTTCCTGGAGATTAGGACTCAGATGGAAACTATAATAAGGAAAAAAAGGCACTGCTGAATTTTGTCCCTGCACCTGGTACTGGGATTGGTAGTTGCATACTGGTACCCAGATACAATAACACAAGCCCCCAGAAATAATAGTGAAACTTTAAAAAATCTTCACCTGAGGGCATTTTTTTTTCATTGCTTTTAGAGAGAAAAGGAGGAGGAGATAGAGAGAAACACTGATGTGAGAAAGATACATCAGTTGGTTGTCTCCTATATGAGCCCCAACGGGGGATCGAACCTGCAACCTAGGCATGTGCCCTGATGGGGAATCGAACCTGCAAACTTTAGGTCACAAGTGGCAAGCATAAGGCCTGGGGGCCAAATCCGGCCCTCCACCTTGTTTTATCTGACCTACCACCTTGTTTCTACCCTGCAGCAGGGCCAAGCTCTCGCTTAACTGTTAAGGAGTAGTTACATTTATACCTAAAATTACATTGGCCCTTTGAAGTCAAGCAGGAGGCTTATGTGGCCCCCAGGTGAAGATGAGTTTGACACCCCTGCTTTGAGTGTAGGGGACAATGCTCCAACCGTCTATGCCACACTGGCCAGGGTCAATGGTAAAATTTTGCTGAATCATTTTTATTTGAAGGCGATTTAACCCTTCTTTGCCATAAAAGGTCCTGCTAATGCAGTATAGACCTGTGGGGTAGTGTACTTTCAGAGTACCCAGAATGAGACAGCATTTCATTAACACTGTGTCTTACATGACTTCTGATGTATTCTCCAGAAAGCAAACTTGAGTGTTACATTGCGGCACTTAAGTTTTCAGTGCACATCAAAGTTCCGTATGGAGAATCTCTACCCAGTATGATATTTGTTTTGTATCAGTCTGGGGAATTTTCAGTGTTTACATTTATACTGTTTAACCATACTAGGGGAAAAAACCATCTTCTGTTAGTGTGCATCGCTTTAAGCACTGCAACAGGATGATCACACATTGTTTTATGATAAGTAACACACCATTTGGGAATCAGAAGCATATTGTTAATAAATTGTATACAACCATCTTACTTCGGAGATGCGGTAACCCTTTGGAGTTAATATATGTTTTAGTTCTTGTTTTAACTAAGTTGTGCATTAGGAAGATAGGCTAGGTTAGCACTTAGTGATGAATTATGTGTGTTCATTTGTAATCTGAAATCTGTATTAGTCTTCTATATATTTTTCATTAATGCTGTGGCTAAAATGTATTCCAGAGATAAAAGTCATAAGACTTGAAAGAAAAGTGAGGACTGATAACCTTCTTAGAAAAGAACTAGACTATTAATAAGTACATTGCTTAGTTGCCTAGTAAATGCTTGATTTGCTTTTTGATTACAATTAATTTATGGGGTGATACTTGAAAAAAGTGACTTGTAGGATGGGGGTATATTGGTAATAATAATAACAGTACTGTTTAGTTACATTATAACAGAGTTTCAGACACATCCAACACTATTAGATTTAGGAATCTCCGAGAATTTTTTAAATAAACTCAATTAGACCTTCAGATTTTTGCTAACCAATCACAGAACAGAGTTATAGGACTGTACTATAATCTTAATTACCCTTTTGCTAAATAGAGACTACCATTAGTCATTTACAAAACCCTGTTCTTCTTTTTATCAGTTGAATAAGGGAGTGGTGTGTAGTTGACCCTACACCCCATGTATCCTAAAGTAATATAGTAATAAGAGAAGAAAGGAAATCCTATGAAAAGTTTGTATGTAAGTGGTCAGATTTCTACAGCTGGTGAAGACAATTGCTCTCAGAGAATCCCCTCACCCAGTGCTGTGGTGAGGTTGGACTTGAAGTAGCCATAGGACCTGGAAAATAAGAAAGGGTTACTTGCTTCATTATTGATGATGATAATTTAGCTAACTTAATACTAAATATATAGGTATATACATATGTGTGTGTGTAAGTGGGCACGTATGTATGCACGTGCACAAATGTTACAAATATGTAGATTGGGCTGGAAATAAAAGTGTTTGGAATGAAGGAAATTCAGACACATTGGTTGGTTGGCCTTTAAGGGGAAGAAGATAACTGGATGGAAATATGGAGAGCAGAGGGACCTCTAGAAAGGTTCATCTGAAACTGCATGAAGCTGGGTCTGGTAACTCTCTTCTGTGCCTCCCCTTGAAGATTTGTGTGTCCCCAACACCTGAAGCATTCCTCACATTTACAGTAAAGTGGCTTTCTGATCTGGAATCAAATGACCTTGGGATATACCAGTAACATGCTTTATTAGTTACAGCAGGTTTTGGAGATAAAAATCAAACTGGGATCATCCTCCTAGAAATTACAAAAATAACAAAGAAGATAGAAAACCAAAATTATGTCATAATGGGTGTAAAACTAATGTTTGTTTGGTAATGACAGTTTGCAAAGATCTTTCATATACGTGATTTCATTTGACTCTTGCCTGAGTCTGACACTACCACTCTTGTTACTAGTCTCCTTATGGAATAGAAGAGAACTCTGAAGTTCAGATTTAGAGATTTGTCCAAAGATAATGATGGGCTTTTCTTCACATCCCTAGTGCTCAGCATAGTGCTTGGCATGTAGAGATATTAAAAGAATAGTTATTAAAGAAATGAATGTGGTTTAAGCTCATAAGTTCTAGAACTATATCCAATTATTTCCATATTTTGGGGGCTGTTTTGGTTGCAAGTAACAAAAATAAACAAAATGTAGAGATATTATTATAAATATATAGAACCTAAGGCTATGAAAGTTGTACTGGTCTTAAGAATGAAGAAAACTGGAAGGTATTGGTAAACTGAATAAATATTTCTCCTCTCTCTGTGTGTGTTTGTATGTTTGTTTCATTTTTTATAACCCCTTTCTTCAGGCTAGTTTTCTTTGCTTTTAGGACTACGGTGGAAAATACATCTGTCCCACAACTCCTGATTTCATATTTTACAAGTAAAGTCTGACTTCATCTCAATTCCAAATTCTTAGGGAAGAGATATCAGTTGGCTCAACTTAGGTAAAATTCCCCCCTCGGTAGCAATCAACGGTGGCCAAGAGAGGAGGCAATGCCCCACAAACATGGCTGCTGGGATCTTACCCCTGCAGCACTCCACAACGACGTTCGTTGGTGGTAGTTCTAGAGAAGGGAAGAGGCACTGGTTTATAAACCCTACCGACGTGCCAAAGGTGTACAATTACGATTTCTTCGACCAAATCCCATGTCCATGCTAGTCTCCTCCTTTGCATTAGTGCCACTACAAAGGCTACTATTTTTGAGATACAAGATTCTTTGTAATTTTCTCTGCTTCATGACTTCAAGTATGGAGACAAACTCTTAGCAATTCCCTGCCTTGGTGTTTTTGCAGAACAGAGTAGAGAAGCTGCTGGGAGATGCTGCTGCTGAGCCTGAAGATGGTGGGGACTGATTGGCCTGAAAAGAAGCCAAAGTAGAAATAGTAATTGTGCTGTAATGTTGGTCTGCAAACTACATTTTTTAGTCTTCTTGGCTGGTCGGCATTTAAGCTGACTCAGTCTTGAAGGACAAACCCGAACTATCCAGGTAAAAAAAAAAAAAAGGGATGAAGTATGTTCCACTCAAAGGGACAGACATTTGAGGCAAGGGACTTTTTTGGAACACTTAAGTTCTGGAATAGCTGCAGAGTAGACTGAGGTGGGGGAGGAGCAGATACGACTGGGAGGGCACAGGACAGGGTAACTACATTCTGCATAATATCCTGGGAGTGTGAACTGCATTTCCTGGGCAGTGAAGGCATTGAACAAGTTGTATGTAGGGTCATACTGGTAGCCTAAAACCTCACTCTGGTGAGGCAAGCACTGGAGAAGGACCAGAAACGAAGAAGAAAGAGCAGTTAGAAAATGATAGCCATTAAGGATCTAAGACTGATGTGGAAAATAAGGGCTTGAATTAAAGTTGGAGCAGTGGGAATCAAGAAAATAGGGCTCAATAAAAGGTAATAATTATGGCAAATCTGTAAGTGTTGTTGAGAATGTGAGAAATAGAGAACATTTTTGGCTTTGGTATACAGTGGTACCATTTGTAGAAATGAGAAACCTGAGGAAGATCCAGTTTGGACATGAATGTGTTTATTGTCATTGAATTCTATGAGTTCAGATGTTTATGGAAAAATCAAGTGAAAATATCCAATAGCTTGCCCAACATACAAGTCTGGAATTAGGGAAAAGTTACAACTAGAGATGATTAATTTGACAGAGAGGGTTGAAATATCACACAAAATTGGGGGAGTTTTACATTTAGGTTTTCATATATTCAATCTCCAATTGTAATGTAAATAGGAGAAAAATCCAGTGGAAGTATGAATTTCTAGAGCTATCATCAGATTCCTTGCCTCTCATATTCTATCTTTTTCATAATAAATTTATTTCTTTTATCAGTGCTATTGAAACTGAGCTTCATAAAACCTTCATCTTTAAGAACACATTTTCCAAGAGGAAGTTCCAAAGATAGAAAACTATATTGGATGGACACTATTCTGACCTAATATGGCATTTAAAAAATGTGTTGCATTACTACATGCAATTTTTCAATGATAGTTGTTTTGTAAATTCTTGAGTGGGATAAAATACTAATTGCTTAGTGCTCACAAGTCAACTTTATCTTAACTGGTTTTCCGACCCTTATCATGTAGAAACAACGTCCAATTGCCTAGGTGATCCTTTGTGCTGATATTTTTTCCTGAAATTTATAAGGATCTATACATCTTTTACTTGTTTTTATTTACTGTTTTTTTATTAAAGTATAATCTGCATACAATATTATATTAGTTTCAGGTGCACAACATAGTGATTCAACATTTATATACCTCATGATGCAATTGCCACAACATATCTAGTACCCATCTGTTACCTTACAAAATTATTACAATAATATTAACTATCTTCCCTGTGCTGTACATTATATCCCTATGACCTATTTATTTTATAACTGAAAGTTTGTGCCTATTACGTCCCCTCACATTTGTCACCCATCCCCACCCTTGTCCCCTCTGGCAGCCATCAGTTTGTTCTCTCTGTCTATGAGTCTATTTCTGTTTTGTTTTGTTTGTTCATTTGTTTTGTTTTATTAAATTTCACATATAAGTGAAATTATATGCTATTTGTCTTTCTTTGTTTGACTTATTTCATTAGCATAACACCTGAGTACATTTGTATTGTCACAAATGGCAATATATCATATTTTCATTGCAGAGTAATATTTTACTGTACACACATTTATATATGTAGGTATACATATGTGTATGTATATATTACATCTCCTTTATCTATTTGTCTATAGATGGACACCAAAGTTTATAGAATTTAAAGCTTCCTTTTTATACTAGTTAATCAGGACATGCCTGTGACTTTACACCTACTCCACCTCCCTGCACTAAGCCAACTAATTGCTTAATTGGGTGTTTAAAACCCCACTCTATGTCTTGCCTGCTTCTTACCATCTGCACGGTGCTGTGTCTTCCAGACTACACTTCCTCCCATGGGTGGTCTGCAGGGCCTGCATCCCCTCAGTGGGCAGGTCTTGTTGGAGGGAAGCTCCTTCGTGCTTGAACCATCTTAACACATGTAGCTGGGTATCACGCATTTGTGTCTTAGCTAGTAAGAGAACCAGAAAGATGACATGCCTAGAAAGCATTTGATGCATAGAGAAGCAGAAGAACATGGCAATGCTTAGCCAGATGAGATCTAGAAAAGACCTGAAGAGCAGTTGCAAAGCATTGAATCTCTGTGACACAATAGGAGAAGGAGGCTTTAAATTTTATAAAACTTCTGGAGGTAGAACAAAGACCAGTGGTTTAAAGCTAAGGAGATGCAGATTCAGGTTTTACGTAGAAAGAACTTTCTAACATTTAGTGAAAGAGAGTGAAAGGTTACAAAAGGTAAAAATGGTCAGCCATTGCGTGCATTATACAGAGGATATGTATTTTTCTGTGTAGTGGTTGAAAACAAGATTTGGGTGTCAGACAGACCTACACTGAAGCCTTACTCCACCACAGTGCATGGCCTCCTGTGTTTCAGGGTCCTCACCTTCGGAAGAGGTGTAACACTGTACCAACCTGACCTCAGCCAACCTTGCTGCCTCCATTCTCTCCCAGGTGTCCCTGAGAGCACTCCCCAATAAAATTCCTGCACACTAATATGTCTGAGGGTCTGTTTCCTGGGCAACCTTATTTAAATTTTTGTGTTTCACCCTCATCATCTGATTCTAGCAGATGGTCAGCATCTGAAAGGCACAGATTCCATCTTATTCATCTTCATATTTCAAAAGCAGTGGTTGTCCTACAAATGTTTTCATATCTTACCTTTGTGGGGGTTTTGAAATGAATCTTGGCAAATTACCTATCTTTCCCCTAATTGGGCAGGGGGGTAATACATTTCCATAAACTGCCATCTAACTCTTTTTCCATATTTTCACCAAAATGCTATTCAGCATAGCCTCACGGTCAGGAACATGCTTTACAAATCAAGGGTCCTTTTGCAACAAAATGCCACTCCTTATTTTGCATATTTTTCAATTAATTACTAGGTTTTAAACAAAATTAAGGCAATTATCATAGTTCACATTAATCTTGTGTTGGCAGCACAGCTCAGCGATTGAAGACGAGGTTTGGGTGCAGAGCTGAGCAGAAGGCATACTCCACCACTTCCTGAATGTGCGACCCTCCTAAGGTTCATTGTCCACATCACTGGAAGAGGGATAATGATAGTGCCTCCCCCCCTGCTCTGTGGGGGGAATTAAAGGAGAAGATGCGTGCAAACACCAGATGTATAGCAAACACTCGAAACAGTTAGCTGTTGTCTGTGATGTCATTTTATTACTGTATTACTCATTCTCTGTAAGTTTGTTTTCACACAGATCAAAATATTTCCTAATTTCCCTTGCAATTTCTTCTTTGACCTAGGGGCTATTTTAAAATCTGTTGTTTAATGTCCAAATATTTGTGGATTTCCCAATTTCCTTCTGTTGTTGATTTCAGATTTAACAACGCCATGGCCAGAGAACATACCTTGTTAAAATTAGAAGGATTTCAGTCCTTTTGAATTTATTAAGACTTGGTATGGCTTAGTTCATTCTTTGTAAATTTAATATAGATATATGAGATTTAAATATTGCTCCAAATCTACTTCTCTGCGTTATTCACTTGAAAATGGATTTGTAGTCTTTCTAATATTATTGCATTTCCTTTAACAGATTTTTGACCTGCATAATAGAAGCTTTAGAGTGTAATCAGTGAATTTTTCTCCTCCCCCCTTTCTTATTAGAGCCATCTTGGTGAACTCAGCCAGCCTGCTGTCAGAGTTATCTTTTTCTGCCTTCTGAAGAAGGACAGGATACTGAATCCATTGCTTGGAACTCATTGTTCTCACACTATAAACCACGGTCTGAGAACAAATTCTGAACTTCAGCACCATCCAATGTCCAGCTGAAACTCTTTTTTTCCCTCCAAAGCTATGACCTTATACAAGGATTAGAGATGAATACGCCACCTGTGCCCCAAGTCACTGTTTTTCTATGTGGGTTGCAGATGTCCCCAAGAAAGAGAGAGGGCAGAGGCCTCTCCTGGCAATGTGTGCACTCACCCTGCACAAAGCAGCAGAAGCTAGCCCTGGTTCTTGAAAAGCTGTGTTAACAGTTAGGGACTAACGTGGCATAGATGTATTTGCCTGGTTGTTTTTATTTTATGTATTGTAAAATTCAAATTTCTGTGTGCATTCACTAAGATATAAACTAATTGTTATTAACAAATATAAACCAGATGAAAAAATTATTGAGTACATGACTATTTAATGTTAGTAAATATCAGTTTCCAAATATTTACAAGGGAAGGATCTGTTATGTATATTTTTATAGATAAAGCTTCATGTATTGATATTTTGTTTTTAAATATGAAGCCAATAAAAATAAATATAATGACAAAGACTCAAACACAATAAATGAGAAAATATGGGGGAAATCATAGGATATCACTTAAGAGCAACAGCTTTGAACCTGAATAAACCTGCATGTCACTTTACTTCTTTGACCTTTAACTTACTTCATCTATAAAATATAGGTAATAATTGTACCTGCTCCCTAGCCAGGTTTTTTTGTTGTGAACTTAGGCAAAAAAAAATCCCCAAGTGTATATTGGAAGGAGAGTCCACAGGATTCATCAGAAGTCTGAAAACTGAACTCAGAAATCAGGCTGGAGCTATGTTACACAGGAGTGGTAAACACGACATGGGAATGGTCCAATTAAGGTGCCCCTTCCAGCCTCGGGTGAGCTCTAAGCTGTGTTGGCTTCACTGATCACGCCCTCCAAATCTGAGTTCCAAGCAGGAGCATCCAGTTAGCTGAGCCTTGGTCATGGGACCATGCCTAGAGGTGTCAGAGAGAATGTCTGACCTTTTCAATTGATGAAATACTCTCATGCATAGATAATTGGCAGCCAAACAAATAATGGACCCATGTACTCTACACATATCACATAGAATATCTGTGAATATTAGTAATACAGTATGTGCAGAGTGGTTCACACAACACCTGGTACATATTAGGCATGAGTTGAGATCATTCTCTCACTCTTTTTTTTTTCTCTGAAAAGCAGAACCACTAGGATGGATATGTAATAAGGTTCTGTATGCTCAACAAGTGGAAAGAAAACCATGACACATACATACAAAAACCCAAAGCAACTGTATTTGTATTTTTTTAAAAAACTATCTGAGCACTTCTACCCTCAGTTTGGTTGTTATCTGGAGAATATATTGGTTTAAAGCTTTTGGTAGTATAAAAGTTAAATCATCCAAAAGAAATAAAGGTGCTTGCTTTTCTTGAGAAGGTAAAGAGACATTTTGTTCTCTATTAACCTGTTTGGAGGATTTAAAGTAGACCTTAGTGCTCAAGAAGAGGATTAATAGAAGTGTCTGAGAGATCTGTATTAAGACAGTGATTTTCCTCATGTTTTGGCTAAAAAGTGGCTGGCCAGGGACACACTGTATACAAATTACAGTACTGCTTGGGGCGAGGTAAGTTCTTCAAGATTTGAAATGTTATCCTAGTAAAAAATTTGTACAGGGATATGCATTACAACACAGTTTACAATTATAAAAATAAAAGGAACCTAAAAAACCAACAATTAAAAATTGCATTCCACTCCTACCATGGAATATAATGCAACTGTAGCATCCTTTTGGCTGTATTTCCAAAACATATTGCTCTTGCTAAGATTATCGATGTCTGCCATGTTGATAAGTCCGACAGACAGGTTTTTTAAGTATATATCCTACTGTGGAAGGTCAGTTCCCTGAGAAACAGACTCTAAAATAAATATTTGTGTGGAAGATTAGTAGGAAACACTCTCAGGATCAACAACAGTACTAGAGTGAACGCAGCAAGATTGGGCAGATGGAAAAGCCGGCTGTAGTACAGTCGTAACAAAGGCTGCAACCAATCCAAAAAAAAAAGCTTTGGATTTCCAATGCATCTCCTTGGGCAAGGGAAACAAAAAGGAAAATGAACAAATGGTACTACCTTAAACTTTTTTTGCACAGCAAAGGAAACCATCAACAAAATGAAAGACAACTCATTGAATTGGAGAACATATTTGCCAATGATACATCTGATAAAGGCTTAATATCCAAAATTTGTAAAGAACTCTTAAAACTCTACACCAAAAAACCCCAACAACAATCCAATTAAAGAATGGGGAAGGGGCCTAAGCAGACACTTCTCCAAAGAGGACATACAGATGGCCCATAGACATATGAAAAGACTCTCAACATCACTAACCATCAGAGAAATGTAGATAAAAACCACCATGATTTACCACCTCGCACCTGTCAGAATGGCTGTCATCAATAAATCAACAAACAAGTGCTGGTGAGGATGTGGAGAAAAAAGGACTCTCGTGCACTGTTCATGGGAATGCAGATTGGTGCAGCCACTGTGGGAAACAGTATGGAGGTTGCTCAAAAAATTAAAAATGGATCTGCCTTATGACCTAGAGATTCCCCTTCTGGGTGTGTATCTGAAGGAACCCAGAACACTAATTCAAAAGACTATATGCATCCCTGTATTCATTGCTGCATTATTTCCAATAACCAAAATATTGAAGCAAGCCATGTGCCCATGAATAGATAAGTGGATAAAAAAGCTATAGTATATCTACATAATGACATATTAGTTGACCCTCAAAAAGAATAAAACCTTACCATTTGCAACAGCATGGATGGACCTAGAGGGTACCATTCTAGGTGAAGTAATTCAGTCAGAGAAAAACAAATACCACATAATATCACTTATATGTGGAATTTAAAGAACAATATAAACAAACAAACAAAACAGAAACAGACTCATAAATACAGTGAACAAACTGATGGCTGCCAGAGGGGAGGAGGGTTAGGGGATGGGATGAAACAGGTGGAATGATTGAGAAGTACAGATTGGTAATTACAAAATAATCATGGGGATGTGAAGTACAGCATAGGAAGTATAGTCAATAATGTTGTAGTAACTATGTATTGGGCCAGGTGGGCACTGGAAATATCGAGGGAAACACTTGGTAATGTATATGATTATCTAACCACTGTGCTATACACCTGAAAATAATGCAACATAATATTGAATGTAAACTCTAAAACGTTTTTAAATAAAAATAAAAAATAAAAATGGAGGGGTGGAGCTCTGGAGCTCAGATTGCCATTCACAGTAGTCTTGCGCTGGGGTGAGAGAGGGACTTTTCTTTCCCCCTTGTTCACCAGTTATCAGAGGCTGCTACCCGGAAAAGAAGGTATGACCTTAACAAAGTGCTTCTCTTTATTTCAGGGCCATTCCCAGAGAGGGGTCACCTGAGAGCTGTTCATTGCCAGAGGCTGGTTGCATCCTGGAAGGGAGATTTGGTGACACACCTGTCATCTGCTATTCGTACTTTGCTTCTTACCAGCAGCCGATATGGCTGGGCACTCCTTTGGAAATACTCTTCCCCTGGCTTCTGAATTGCCACACTCTCTTGTTTTTTCTTTCTTTCCCCTCCTCTCTTGGTCTTCATTCTTTTCCTGAATTTCACAGAGATGTCCATGGACCTTTAGTTCTCACTCAGCAGAAGCTAATGCTTTCTCATGTCTTTAAATATTAGTTGATGAGTTCCACATTTATAATCATAAATTCATATTTCTCTCCTGTCTTCAGAATTTTTCCTAACCAATTATTCTTTTCTTCCTCTTGGATGTCTCACAAGCATCTAAAACTGAACATTTTTAAAGTTAAACACATTATTTTTAGCATTGCTCCTCATCAGTGTTCTCTATCTCAGTTGCTCAGGCTAAAATCCAGGGAGTCACCCTTAACATCTCCCTCATTCAAGAATTACCTAGTTAGAACAAATTTGACCAACTTAATAAATGTCACATTCATTCTGTTATTTTATTTATTTATTTATTTTAAATATATTTTATTGATTATGTCATTACAGTTGTCCCATTTTCCCCCTTCACTCCCCTCCATCCTGCACATACCCTCCCACCCACATTTCCCCCTTTCAGTTCATGTCCATGGGTCATACATATAAGTTCATTGGCTTCTACATTTCCTATACTGTTCTTACCCTCCCCCTGTCTATTTTCTACCTACCATGTATGCTACTTATTCTCTGTACCTTTTCCCCCTCTCTCCTCCTCCCACTCCCCTGTTGCTAACCCTCCATGTGATTTCCATTTCTGTGTTTCTGTTCCTGTTCTAATTGTTGGCTTAGTTTGTTTTTGTTTTAGGTGTGGTTGTTAATAATTGTGGGTTTGCTGTCATTTTACTATACATGTTTTTTATCTTCTTTTTCTTAGATCAGTCCCCTTAACATTTTATATAATAAGGGCTTGGTGATGGTGAACTCCTTTAACTTGACCTTATCTGAGAAGCACTCTATCTGCCCTTCCATTCTAAATGGCAGCTTTGCTGGATAGAGCAATGTTGGATGTAGGTCCTTGCCTTTCATGACTTGGAATACTTCTTTCCAGCCCCTTCTTGCCTGTAAGCTCTCTTTTGAGAAATCAGCTGAGTGTCTTATCAGAACTCCTTTGTAGGTAACTGTCCCCCTTTCTCTTGCTGCTTCTAGGATTCTCTCCTTATTTTTAATCTTAGGTAATGTAATTATGATGTGCTTTGGCATGTTCCTCCTTGGGTCCAACTTCTTTGGGACTCTGAGCTTCCTGGACTTCCTGGAAGTCTATTTCCTTTGCCAGATTGGGGAAGTTCTCCTTCATTATTTGTTCAAATAAGTTTTCAATATTTTGCTCTTCCTCTTCTCCTCTGGTACCCCTATAATTTGGATGTTGGAATGTTTAAAGATGTCCTGGAGGTTCCTAAGCCTTTCCTCATTTTTTTGAATTCTTATTTCTTCATTCTGTTCTGGCTGGATGTTTCTTTCTTCTTTCTGGTCCACACTGTTGATCTGAGTCCCAGTTTCCTTCCCATCGCTATTGGTTCCCTGTACATTTTCCTTTATTTCACTTAGCATAGACTTCATTTTTCATCTAATTTGTGACCAAATTCAACCAATTCTGTGAGCATCCTGATTACCAGTGTTTTGAACTGTGCATCTGATAGGTTGGCTATCTCTTCATTGCTTAGTTGTATTTTTTCTAGAGCTTTGACCTGTTCTTTCATTTGGGCCATTTTTTTTTTTGTCTTGACTCCCCTGTTATGTAGTAAGGATGGACCCTTAGATATTCACTGGGGTGGGGCAACCCACGTCACTGGGTTGTGACGCCATATGTGGGGCAGGGGTCAGAGGGAACAACGGCTCTTACTCTGCTCTCTACTGGATTGCAGTCACTTCCCCCACTACCCAAAAGCAAATTGGGCCCTTCTGGTGCTGATTCAGGGTAGGTGGGCTTGTGTATGTTCTAGAACCCTGTGGTACTCTCCTGTGAAGCTGGGAGTTTCTCCGGCTGCTGCCTCAACCCCCACAGGTGTTTTCAATCAGTGGTTTGAGGCTTTATTTCCCCACACTGGAACCCTGGGTTGTGTGGTCTGTCTCACTCCCCAATTGTTTCTCCTGGTTTATTTGCATGCAAATGTGGGACCACCCACTCCAC
The DNA here is from genome assembly GCA_004027475.1 of Anoura caudifer. Classification (NCBI taxonomy): domain Eukaryota; kingdom Metazoa; phylum Chordata; class Mammalia; order Chiroptera; family Phyllostomidae; genus Anoura; species Anoura caudifer. The sequence continues at coordinate 27,470 of PVKU01011119.1, read as the reverse complement.
CAGCTGCCGCTTCACTGGGTCTGCCAGCCGCCACCTTGCCACAAGTCCTCTCCACCTGGATGCTCGTCCCTGCACCTTCTACAGGTCTGGATGAATGTTTCTTTAACTCCTTGGTTGTTGGACTTCCATACAGTTTGATTTTCTGTCAGTTCTGGTTGTTTTTGGTTTTTAAATTGTCGTTGTCCTTCTTTTGGTTCTGCAAGGAGGCACAGTGTGTCCACCTCCACCTCCATCTTGGCCAGAAGTCTATTTTTTTTTTATTTCTATTGCTACCACCTAATGTTATCTGAATTTCTGCATTAGCCTCCTAACTGGCCTCTCAGTATCCATTTTTGCTTCTCTCAAAAATCATTCTTCATACAGCAGCTAGCATGGTCATAAAAGAATGCAGATATTATGGTACTGCTCGCCAATGTAAAACCCTCCAATAACTACATGGTGCACTTAGGATGAATTCTAAAATTATTACCATGACCCAAAAGGCCTTTTGAGGGTATACTGGATTTTTGTGTATTTCTCAAATGTGTTTTTCATATGCTCTTCCAACCACCTAGAATAAACTACTGCTGGACTTCTTTATCATCTGACAATTATTCTTTAAATTTCAAGACAGAATCAATATATCACTTTTCCAAGGAAGTGTATTCTAACTTCCCTGGCTAAGTTAGCTTCCCTTGCTAAACGCATTTTCAGCATTTGTTCCTTCTCTCACAGATGCATTATCAGAATTTTAAATATAATATAAATTTTATTCCCTCTCCCTTACATGAGACTGTTAAATTCCTGAGAACTAAGACTGTGATTTTAGCTCTATCACTAGACTGTCAGTGTCTAGAAAGTATTGGGTTGGCCAAAAAGTCTGTATAGTTTTTTCTGTAAAATAAAAGACACATTTTTCATTTTCACCAATAACTTTATTGATTTGGATATTTTGAACATGTTAGCTATCTCCTGTGTGGTATAATGTTGATTGTTCTCAATTAATGTCTCATTTGATTGCTGCTAACTTCAGCTGGTCTACTTGAACAGGGAGCATCGTCCAGCAGGAAATCTCCAGAACCGAACTTCACAAACCACTTTTGGCACATTCGATCAGTCACAGCCCCTTCTCCATACACCACACAAATCTTTCTTTGCATTTCAGTTGAATTTTTATCTTTCTTGAAAAAAAACATAATATGCCAAAAATATTGCATATTTTCTTTCATCTTCGCTATTAAAATGACTACACAAAAATTCCCTAATTTTGATAGTTTTGTTTTAAATGCACACTAATATGACAGCTGTTATAATACAATATAACAAAATTGTTTTGAATGAAGTTAAAGATGATTAAGCGCTACTAGAGCCATCTTACAAAAAAACAAATTAACTTTTTGGCCAACCCAATATCTCAAACCTAGGAGTCCCTCAGTAAATTTTTGTTGAACATTTTATTAAATACACACACGTACATTGATACTACACATACACACATTGTCTTAGTCTATTCTGGTTACTAAAACAAAAATAAGATAGATTAGGTGACTTAAACAACAAGCATTTATATTTTTGGAGGCAAAGAAGAACAAGATCAAGATGTGGCAGATTTGGTGTCTGGTGAAGGCTTGCTTCCTGGTTCACAGAACACCATCTTCTTGCTTTAACCTCATGCGGCAAAAAGAACAAGAGCACCATCAGGAGACTCATTTATAAAGGCACCGGTCCAATTCATGAGGGCCCCACCCTTATGAACTGATCATCTCCCAAGGTTCCACCTCCTCATACCATGACTTTGAGAGTTAGGATTCCAGTACATGAACTGGAGCAGGAGGTGTGGGGGGTGGTGGGGGGTATGCACAAACATTCAGTCCATACACATAATACACACATACGAAACAGAAAACAAGTCTGGAAGGTACAACAGGAAATCCCTGATTTCTATACATTAGTCCTAAAACTGTGTTAGAAAATTGAATGAGGAGAAGTTGAACAGCATGTTAGGAGGCACAGGTGACTCTGTCTGAAGAGCTAAGACACCTGATTATGTCTGCTCCAGCAGTCCCAGCCTCCTTCAAGGCCCAGCAAGCCCCATGGCAGCTGAGGGTGCCGATGAGCAATGTGTAAAATGGTTCAGGCTGTAAGTACCAGGAAGACCTAGAAGTGCTGTTTGTGGGATTTTAATGCAATCCTTTGGGAAGTAATGATGTTAAACTTGAGTATATATTAAAATCAGAATTATCTAAATGTGTGACTTTTTTTTAAGGAAGAGGAATCACAAATTTTCAAGCAACTTGAGATTTCTTTAATGAATATAAAACATTCTGTGCTGAATAGGAAACTGCCTGAATTTTGTAAACTTTTTTTGAGGAGGTTGTCTCTGAAAAGTCTGATATCATGGTCTTGGCAGTTAACTTTTGTGACAGACCATATAGGTCTGAGAATTCGTCAAATGCCAGAGCAGCCTCGAAAGCAACATTTCACACATAATTGATATATGGACTTGCATTTGGCCTTGGGTGGAAAAGTCAAACATACTTTTACCAAGTTAGGCTATTACCTGTTTGATTTCTTCTTTTTTCTGAATGTCAGCATGCGCTTTGTACCAGGATCGGTTATCTTTCCCTGCACAGCTCTTAGTCTGAGGTTCTCAGACTCAATGGCGTAGGTGGAGAGGTTGTAGTCATGAGGCAATAGACTGACCAGTTTATGATTTGGTTAATAAGGGTGCAAGGTCATTTGGTTTAAGGAGACTTACAAAAATGTGTGACCCAAGAAAAATTTTCACCAGCCCACACACTGCTGGTTTGTGTTTCACTAGCTATTGTAATTAAATTTCTCCTGCTTCTACCCCACTGAATATAATGTCATCTGGCCTGTAAAATGGATGGATTCTACTTAGGTAGACTTTGGTAAGTTTCTCTTAGCCTCCTTGATGAATTTGTTGGTGCTAATTTATTTTAGGTTTTAGGACAGACTCAATTTAGGTATGATTCCAAGTCTATTTTCCCATATTTCTGTGAATTAGTACATTTGGACAATAATTCATAACCATAGATTTTTCAAGCTCCCCAGGAAACATGGGGACTGTACGTATGTAGTAGCTTATTGATCAAGTATATGCTTATTGATCAAGTAAGTGATAGAACAAAGAGAATGGCACACAATGTGTGATGGTTAATTTTAGGTGTCAGCTTGACTAGGCCGTGGTGCCTAGATATTTGGTAAAAAACCAGTCTAGATGTAGCTGTAGAAGTATTTTTAAGAAGAAATTAACATTGAAATCACTACGCTTTGGGTAAAGCAGTTTACCCTAAATGATGTGAGCAGCCTCATCCTTAGAAAAAAGACTAAGGTCCCCCGAACAAGGGGGACTCTGCCTCTTCACCACCTTCAGCTAGAGCTGTAACATCAACTCTTCCCTGGCTCTCCAGCCTGCTGGCTCGCCTTGCAGACGGCAGGTTTGCTGGCCCTCACAACTGCGTGGGTCCATTCCTTAAAATGAACCTATCTCTGTATTGATACTGGGTTGGCCAAAAAGTCCGCTCACTTTTTTTTTTGTATGATGGCTCTAGTAGTGCTTAGTTGTCTTTCACTTCACTCAAAACAATTTTGTTAGATTGTATTGTGACAGCTGTCATATCAGCATGCTTTTTAAAAAAGTTATCAAAAACACTTATCAAAATTGGTGAATTTTCACACAGTCATCCTAATATCAAAGAAGGAAAAGTGCACAACATTTTCAGCATATTATGCTTTATTATTTCAAGAAATATAAAAATGCAACTGAAATGCAATAAAAAGATTTGAGCCGTGTATGGAGAAGGTGCTATGACTTGTCAAACATGTCAAAGTGGTTTGTGAAGGTTCTTATACTATTGACATTCTGGCCAAGTAATTCTTTGCTGTGAGGCTGTCTTATGCACTGGAAGATCTTCATCAGCACCCCTGGCCTCTACCCACTAGAAGCCAAAAGCAGGAGATAGCTGATACACTCAAAATATCCAAACCAATGAAGTTATTGGTGAAATGAAAAATGGGTCTTTCATTTACAGAAAAAACTAAACAGACTTTTTGACCAACCCAATATGTATATATCCTATTGGTTCTGTTTCTCTGGAGAACCCTGACTAACAGGCCATGTTATCCCCATTTTGTGATCAGGAACTTGAATATGTGAATTATCGATATAAGTCAGAGTTTTTGACACCCTTTTACTTCACTTCTCAACATGGATTTTACTAAATTATATTCCAAAAACTGACTTTTTTCCTACATGTTGATACTAACACATCAACTTTCTGTATTTTTGTAGAATTTGGTTAAGCAGTTAAACTAAATGAAGAAAGTATAACTAAACCTTACTTTCTAGATTACAAAATAAGTTATCTTTCTAATTTGAAAACTTAAAATTTTTTTAAAGTTTCAGGCTCTAAGTTAAGCGTTTCAGTGATCATATGACCAAGCATAGCTGGAGAGAGTAATGACCTATTTTATACTCACTAAGACTCAATCTGCCGTGGACAGCACCAGGCAGCTAACAGGAGACCGTCCTTGCAAACTGGGCAAGAATTCTGAAGCAATGAACTGTGCTCCCACTGTGGGTACCATAAACTTAGTAATGAATAACACTCTTTGAACGTCTGGACAAGAAAGATGTCTCACTCCGGGAGAGATGTTTTCCTTTCTGTAACCAAACTGCTTAGCTGATATTTGAAGCCTGACTTCACACTCCTCAGAGCTCTTCTTTGATCCAATACAGTTTAGTCAAGTGGACTCTGATGCGTCTGCAGATTGGAGTGGGGCTTGGGAAAATGTGGGAGTGGGGGTGTGAACCCATATGTTTCTTTTCAGCCAGGAATTTGCCAATAGTTTTCTTCTGAGAATTAAGGTTGCCTTTCCAGTTTTGACTGATCGATGGTAGGAAGAGAATTCAATATAGCTTTTGGCTCTAAATAGATTGGGGGGAGTCTGAAAGAAGAGCCACAAAGGTAGACTATGGTTCGACAAGTGACACGTTGTGAAATATAGAGGGCAAGATGAAAGCAATGTCAGCCCAGAGAAAAGAACATAGGAACGCTTAACTAATGGTCTTCAAGTATGGAAGAAGAGGGTGGAATGTTTTTCCAGACATTCAAAGGACAAAAATGAGAAAATGTCTAAGCTGAAGATTATTATGTTAATGCTGAACCCTCAAAAGAAATTTTTGCCTATTAAGTTTACTGAACTAAAAAAAATTACCAAGGGAAATCATGAAATGTTTTCCAGGGTCTTGATAATGAGGCAATTATCCACCTTACTTCTTTTAAATGCTTTAGAGGCTTTATGTTAAAGAAAGGGTGATCTGCTATGGCCTTTATTACATGAATTTTTGTTGGTTCTGGTAGATTATAGTATTATTCAGCAAACATTTACTCCTCCTCTACCATCTGCCCTCTACAATTCCATGGTAAGAGTATATTTTGCCCCCACATTGATATTAGTCTTGTGTTTGACTTGCTTTTGGAAATAAAATGTGGATAAAAGTGAAATATGACAGTTATGAATGTAGGCCTTAAAAGACGTCACGTGTTTTCACTTGACCCTACCATGAGAAATACACACTGCAGGTAGCTGTGCCCCTCTAGACTGGACCCCAACTGAGGCAAGTGCTATAGACCCAATTGATTCACAGCCTGAAGCAGAGGCGTCCTAGCTGCTCGGTGGACCCATGCTTGAGAAATAAAGACTCATTGCTGCATGCTGCTGAAATTTTGTATGAGTTCATTAAGTCTTATTCACTTAACAAGACTTTATTTGCCATCTACTATGTGCCAAGCTCTGTACTAGGTACAGGAGATGCAAAAGATCTGGACTTCCAAGAGCTTCTGGTCTATCAGAGGAGACAGACATGTACGCATTGAGCCAGGTTCATGCAAGGCACCATCAGTCTTGTGATAATTGTAATAAGGGGGGAAAGTGTAGTCGCATCAGGGCTGAAGGGAGAAATAATGTCTAGCTCAGAAGAGGCGAGAGCGTATCAGGAATGACCTCATAAGGAGGGATTGCCAAATGCATTAATTGGAGAATTGCTCGTATAAGTTGCAGTGGTCCACACCTGCACGTGTGTGTGCCCGTGTCAGACTGGTGCCTCCCACACTGGGGATATGTATTTAGGGTTATGATGAGGTAGCTGCACAGTCTAGCATGAGGGCAATATCTAAGTACGTACAGTATGAGATAATTTTAAAATGTCATAAATTGCCCATTTACCAATTTCATCCACATTTATATAAATGTAAAAGCCATATTGAGCAAAGTGGGACATATAGTTCTCGAATAATGATAAACATACAAACTAAATTTATTGAGTCTTTTTTGAAACCAAAGCAGTCAATTCCTAGGAGATTTTTTTTTTTTGTAAAAAGTCAAATTTCTCATCTAAGACGAGTATTATTAGAGATATAATAAAGGGAATTTTATTTACATCTATAACAAGTAAATAAAATAAAATATCAGAAGAACAAGTTTTGGAATAAAAATTCAATTTCTGACATCTGAACTAGGTAGTTTAGTTTTCAGTTTAGCTTTAAATTAGAAGAAGAAGTCAGGGTTTTAAAAATATTATTGATTTGCCTATATTCAAATACAAAGTCACATTCTCTCAAGTTAAGAGCACAGACTATGGAGTTGGGCTGCCTGGGTTTGAGTCCCATGTTCAATTGTGACCAAAATGTAACCTCTGCAAGTTCTAACATCTCTAAACTTCAGTATCTCTTTCTGTAAAATGGAGATAATAATAATAATAATAATGCAGCATTAGTTGTTGGAAGAATGCATGTAGAGTGATTATTGTTGTTGTTGTTGTTGTTATTATTATTATAGCTAACTTTCCTCTAGCAGAAGCAGCGCAGTATTTAAGTATGGTAGTATTTATTACTTATGAAGCACCTGTGAGTGTGAATATATAAGACCCTGCAAACCTTAAAGCATGCTTTATTTTAATTCAAATTTTGCATTACCTTGAAAATTTTTTAAATATTAATTATGCATTAAAGTATGCATTACTGTAATTCAAATTTTGGATTACCTTGACTTGAAGTGGCTGGCAACAAACTGTGAGCTCACCTGAATTTTCTAGACTTCAGGAAGTAATCTTAGAAGACATTCTTGGGACAACAGACAGTGCCGAGAACCACATTCTCTGCCTTTAACCTCTGAGTCACAGTGGATATAAAACATAAATCACATAAACCATCTTGGGCATGCACAATAGCTCAAGTCTCTCCTCCTCAATTATTTTTTTGAAACTAAATCTGTAAGAAGTATTTGGATAAATAACCTTTCTCCTCTATTTGTTACTTTCCACATGTCAAACACAGAGTATAGCCAAACTATGCTTTTCCACATTACTCATTTTAGACCAGGAGGGCTCAGAAAAGTTTGGGAATGACTTTCAGAGAAACATTTTTAATTGTTTTTAATTTATCTAAAAACAGGCTAAAAAGTTTAATTAACAGGCTCCAAGTAATAGTTATACCATTTTTCCTCTGCTATCAGCTTTCACTGTTATTTACGACGCGTGTCCCCTGCGTCTCCTTCACGCCAAGGCCCACTATCACTGATATTTCTGTGATACGTGAGTAAACCTAAATGTAAACTCAGCACTTGCAATCAATGCAAATTAATGACTTTAAAAAAATTTTCAATCAGAAAAAGCAGCTTTGTAGTTGAAAATCCCATGCTGGCCCTCGAGTGGGAGTTTTTCCAGCCTCTGCTTAAATCCAAAAAAATGCTGCAATCTTCTGGCACAGGCCCACTGTAATGCTTTAAAAACAATTTAGCAACTGTCATTGCTGTAATTACAGTAACTAATTACCATCCTTAGCAAACAAATAGCTTAACATAATACGCAAGCCGAATCAATTTTGAAGAAATGCAAATTCCAAAAGCAAAAAAGGGCATTTTGGCAAACCTGAAAGAGAAGCAGGAAAATAATACACTTTGTTTTATCTGCACATAATTCCCAGGGAATATCATATCATAAATATTTGCATTCAGTTCTTATCAGGACATTTGCATTTGCTTCTTATCAGTGTGCAGACTGGACTCTGCCAGATAGAGAAAGGAGCGCCCCACCATGCACATATTTCTAATGAATCACGTCTCGGGCCCAGAGAATATTTTGGCTGGAACTTTATCACCCAGATGAAGAGGTCATTTACTCTCTGAGTTGGTTCATCTTGGAATTCTCTTGAGATTTTGAAGTGATTCACCCGACACGGCATTTATTTATTTCTTTATTTTAGACAAACCCTGGAGGCAGTTTATTACCAGAGCACTTCTTCCAAAAGCAGCTGTTCAAAGGACACTTCCCCCTGGCCTACCACCCCCTGCCCCCTCACTCCCCAGCTTCCGCAAAAATGAAATCATTCGTAAATAACACATTCCAATTATTTCAAATTCCGTAACAGGCACGGCCATCTTTATTTTGTAGGAATCAATAAAGAGGATAAAAACAAGGCATAGAATAAATCAAGCCCACTCGACATCATTATCTGGAAATTTAGTGGCAAATCCTGCTGCAGTTCTTGAGGGGCACGTTTGATTAGCAGCAGCTTCCTTAGTAAGGACCGGCAGCGCCGATGGCCGGGAAGCCACCTCACTAATGAGACCATCAGATTCCTCTAACGGTCTATCCAGATAAATCCATTTCTCATCTTATTATAAGTAACAGTGCATCTTACCCATGAGCACACATGAGGTCAATAAGGGAGCTGATAGCAGCTTCTCTCATATGTGAATGATAATTTTGTCCGTTTTAACCCTTGAATTATCATCTGACAGGGCACCCAGCACGCACTGGCTTGCTGCACCCGAACATAAAGCACTAAAGCAGTCTATTTTGTCTCGGAAAGAGAAGCAGAGATATTATTCATATTGATCGGATCCTTTCTGTTGGTCTTGACCATTTAATTAAACCAGGTTTGTATTTTTAGTGCTTTGCTAACACGAGGCTCAAACAGATAGGGGTCTCATACCCTTACGAAAAGCAGAACTAGGTTGGTATACAAGACTCAGAGCTGTGCACGCAGACTTCTGCAGCAGTGCTATTATTACACAATTTCCCCTGAAATGTTATCATGGACTTGATATTATTGTGCAAATTCTGAGGTCAAACTTCAAAGTAAAACTCTGGATGGGGTCAATTTTAGTACTAGGATTTCAATTTCCAATTATAAGTTAAAATATAGGTATGATGCAGAGATTTGTCATTTATAATAGTAGCAAAATGTATTTAATTATACTTCAAGTGGCTTTACTTATGAATATGGTCACTTAAACTTAATTTCACCTTTTGCCCAAGTAGAATTTTGTCCTGGTTTATTTGTTTAACACAAAAGAGCAACTTCTGGTTTATTATGATTCAGATGATTGACAGATCACTATTTGGATCCAGGAACTGTTATTTAAAATCTTATAAGAATGTGAGCATCTCATGAAACTTTATTCCCATATCAATAAGAGAATTTTCTGCCAAATAATTTGTTTTAATCATAACTTTTAAAAAATCATAGTTCAAATTCTTTCCTAAATAGGTCTGTTAACAGAAGTTTTAAAAAATGTTTTGATTTTAACAGAAATTATTTTGTTACATGTGGAGACTCAGTTACTCATATTGATGTTAAGAATTTAAAATATTTATTTAAGCCTTATGTAGACATTTCATAACATTGTCTTACAAAATTGTTTTTTAAAGATTTTTTCAAATATTAAATGTGAGATGAATATGTGCAAATGAGATTACAATAGCAGCATCTTAAAAGAAATTCATATGCAACTGTTCAAAAAGCTTATTTGTTTTACCTAAGTTCAGCTCTTGTGTACATGTTTACACTATGTTCTACTCTAAATCCAGGATGCACAATGTATTACATATAAAATCATATAAAATATCCTAGGGAAAAAAGCAAGAGCTGGAGAAGGAATAATCCTAAACACTATTTTGTGGGATTCAATAATTCATCTGGAAAAGACATCATATCTTTCATGCTTTATCATTGTTTTTAGCTTTTTCTTTGAGGTGGGAAGAGCTTCTAGTTAAGAGCCCATTATCAGGGTGAAGGATGCAGGAAATCCAAAATATTTATGTTTGTTCATGGCACACGGACAAAAGACAGTTCTCAGGAAAAGGGCTTTCTGATTAAGTGATTGAAAACACTCTGGTGTATTTTAATAGCTTCTTCTCTCCAAGAGATAACATCATCTTCATCCTTATCGCTCTTCTGAAACTTATTTTAAACATTCTCCTGTGCTCTTCCAATTAGATGCTCTGCTCTCTTGGCTTCTGGTGTCCTCACTGCAACTCATCTCATTTGTTTGCTTTCTCATTTTTGTCAGCAGGTTGGGTGTAAAAAGAGGCATTTAACAGATAATTGAAGGGACACGCTTCCCAGAGTCAAATTCATCTACATGGCATTCGGCCACAGCCGCCCAGTGATAAAACATGGGCGTGTAAAACATCAACTTGCACTTTGCAAAAGCTTAAAATATTAATGATTGATTGAGGGGCATTACAGAGAATGATCGAAAGAAATCTGTGTATTTTAAAATAGAAATTGATAATGCCCCAACAGATCCTATAAAATCCCACCAACCACTTGTCCAAAATCTGTTTAAGGGAAACTTTTGTATTGAGAAGTAGCTTATTAAAACCCACACTTGCTCATCCCTCTCTCTAGAACACGTCTCTCCCAGGTTTTTGTGTTGCTGGTGCTTTCTCCTCATGCTGGCTCAGTGGAAAGGTCACCTCTTTGGAGAAGCCTTCCCCGACCGTTCTGGCTTGAAGTAGCTGTCCCCACATACACAATTTCTGGTTGCTGTTTTATGTATTTTTATTTACTTCATGGCATTTACTGCTATTCATAATTTACACATGTTTTATGTATGGATGACTTTATAGTTTGTACCTGACTTCCCCCTGGATGAGGCCAGGAATTTTGTTAGACTTGTTCCTTGTTGTAATAACAGTGCCTATGCTTTTTCCTGGCACATACTAAACAATTGTTTTTTTTTTAAATTAAATAAATAAACTTATTGAAATGTAGGTACCATGGTTAACCTTTCAAAAATAATTTCAGAGCACTCCTGGGAGACAAGTCCTAGTAATAAACCCATTTTCTGAATGGGAACGTGTGGGGCCCAGAGCAGCTATCATGGCCCACAGCTAAGGGGCACTGGTGCTGAGACACATTGTCCGGTCAGCGCAGTCTTCAAAGCTCTTGTTCTTAATCACTTTGTTTTCCCATTCGTAAACAGCTCAAATAATTGTACTTTCTATACATGTGTGTATGTTTCAGTACAACCTGGTGATGTCATTAGGTATGGGAAGTGTTCAAGAGAAAATGATAAGTGACCTTTTCGTGGCTTTGCCAGAAATTATATCATGATTGGCCTTGGCTCTCTCTGGAGCGTTCAGACTTTTGGTGCCATGTGGAAACCCAGGTGACAGTTGTGACTTAATAATTCTCTTCCCTTCTACACAAAGAATGGACATTGCAAATTTTCCTTTCAGGGAGGATAAGATAAAAGGGAATTAGGAATGATATTATTCTTGAAGTATTCTGCAGACCAGCAGACCAGACAGAGGATACGGATAAAGGTTTCCGAATACAGATTACAGGACTAGCCTTGAAGAGAAGGAAAAATACACCCGTCGGAATGTCTGCTGAAGTCTTATTCTACAAAAGGCAGGGCATCTGATAAGTTCTAGACTTGCTGACAACTCAGAAAGATGAAGAAGCAAGGAAAAAAAAACAATATTCTGTACCAAATTATGAAAGCACTGTTTTGCCATAGAGACATGATAGAAACCTTTCTTTGTAGGAAGTAGTCAAATCATTTGAGATATTTAAGTAAAAAAAATCATAGGAGGCACTAAATACTATATCTCTGACTCTAGAAAATACATTGCTTAGGGTTTACAAGGGCAAGCCCCATTCCATGGTCAGTGAAGTCAAAAGTTCATGTGGCTCAGCAGGAATCTTTCAAAGTAGAATTTCTAACAATTTAATCACCAATGAGCATAGTTAAGCAGAAATGTGGTATCTAAAGTTAGGAATGCAGCCAGAAGAATGCTTCTGATAATGTCATCTAGTGGAAGGGAATCTGCAGAAGTGGATGAAGGGAGAGGCATTAGCCCAGATGGACACAGGAGAGGGAAGCAGATCTGTAGAATAATAACAGGAAGGACAAAGTCCAGGGTGAAACGAAAGCTTCAGTTGTAGTTGAATACAACCCAAAAGGCTTGTTGCTTTCTGGAGAGCAAGGAGAATGATAAATAAGTAGATTTGTATGCACTACCACAGACATACACCCAAGGTAATAGAAAAATTATTTAGGCCCTACTTTGATGATATGTTTACCAGCAGGAAGATCATCTTTAAACTGGACAAGCTGGAACAAAGATCATTAAGAAGATATAGAGGTCCAGGTTAGATGAACAAATAAATTGTAAAGAAACATCTCTTAGCTTTACATGAGTAAAAGCTCAGATGAATTAAATTGTAAGTTACTGGAAGATCACACAGAGAACACTATAGTGTTCCTGCAGGTGCTATTTTAGAATAAGGGTGGTTGAGACTTCCCAAAGTGCTGCGGGTGAGTATATGACCTGCTTTTAAAAAGGGGGAAATGGTTTTTCTAAAATTTTATTGTTCAGTAAAGTACTATAAAACCTTGACAATATTTTTGGAATAAATGATCACACACGTAGTTTATTAACGCATTTTTTAAAAGTAGTGACACTAGGAGCAAATACTGACTCACTGATACTATCTAATTAATTTCCCTCTAAAATAAGGCCATTGGCGAGGTAGAGAGAAATGGGATAGTAATTGGCATCTTTGATTTTAGAAGGCATTCACTGAAGAAAATAATTCATGGAATTTTTGAATAAGGTAGAAAATGTGACTTGGATGGATTTATCCTACTGGTGCTTTATCCCACACAAAGGGTTTTGAAATTTTGATTAGATCAGTAGCCTTGATTGATGGACTGACTGTATTTTAGTTTAAGCATGGTGAAAGTTTTTTTTTTTTTTCAGCTAAATTTGCAGGTGGCACAAAGTTGAGTATGAATGAGGGTATACACATTGGGGAGGGGTGGTTAGGCTGCTTAGTTGTTCAATTCTAAGATTCTAAAATTTGGCACATGGTTTTGTCTCTCTCTTACCTTTGTAGCCTTGAATCTCATGAGCACAGCTTGGTCTAGAAGCAGCTATCTAGACACCAGCATCAAATCTGGTACTGGTGTAGATGCGCAGGAATGCAGAAACTTGTGAACACTCAGCAGAATTTCCCACAGGAAGTGGCTTGCTGGATTTTCAGTGCCATTGAGGTTGTTAACTGAAACAGTAGGACTTTTGTTTGTTTGGATCACCATTAGCTGAGAACTGTTCATGATTTCTTCTCTCCTTCCCTCACTTCCATTCTTCTTGTAGCTGATGTCGCTGGTGCTCCACCAAAGTGTCTTTCGTTGGGCTGATGCCTCCTTCCTCCTCCTGTTGGGAGTGTTGGCTGGGTATACCCACAGCTGCTCCTTCCAGTGTATTCTCTGTTGGAAGAAACCACACCAGAGATGCTGGGACCTGAAGCCCTGCCCCCTCTCTAGGGGAGGCCCATAGCCAAGGACTGACTCAGAAGCTCCCACAGAGTGCTGACCCCTGGCCTCAAGGTGGGACCAATCCTATGGCATGATTCACCCTCTAGAGCTCCCTGTGGAATTGCGCTGGACCTAGACTACAGTGGGACCCCTCCCTGATTAGGTCCTTCTCTTCTCCTGGCCTGCTTCCTTTGCCACCATTCTCTTGAGATCACTCCCTTAAAAATCACTGCAGGAGAATTCCTGTCTCAGCCTCTGCCTCTGAGAAACCCAAAAGAAGATATCTCTCTTTCTCTCTCTGCCATTTTCCTTTTTTCTTTCTCCTTCCCTCTTCCACCATGGTGGTTAAGACTAACCCATGATGACAACACAGTGTAGTCTTACCTATGACCAGAAAGGAGAGTCAAACTTGAAATTGGCATTTGGCTCAATCAGCTCTGTTTCTTGGTTTGGTTTCAGGATCATTGCATCACAGCATCACCTGGGAGGCTCATTTACATGCAGATTCTTGGCCCTCACTTTAGACTTGCTGAATCAGATCATCTGGGGGTGAGGCCCTGCCATCTACAGTTTACCAAGTTCTCCAGGTGCTTTTCTGTACATTAGGATTTGAAACTCTTGAGGCAGAATAATTATACTGTTTCTAAAGGTGTGGATTTGATCCACTTGGAGGCCACTTAGCTGAGCATTAAAAACATCTGATAGAAACAACACTTTTCAAGGCATAGGAATTGTGCTCTAAACAGACTTCTTGGACCATGTCTTATAAAGTCTCCTCCAGATGTGTACAGTGCCTCATTCCAGCTCAGTGTCACCTCAACTTTAGGAAAAGGTGCATTGAAGGGCCTGTTGCAGAGCTTCTTCAAAGAACAAGGTTCGTTAATTTGACATGAGTAATGTTCATCTTGACAGAAATTGCCAGTTGCTCCCCGGAAGTGTTCAGTCACTTGTTTTTCTGTTGGTGTCCCTTTAGTGACAAAAAGACAGGGTGCAACCACTGACCACAGCAAAACTATGGTAGTCAGCATCTCACTAACAAGAAAGCAATAGATAAAGGGAATTCCTGCTTTCTAGCAGTAAACATCTTCAATGTAGCAACTTGCACGATGTTAATGTTAACCTAATCAACCCTATGAAGATAAGAGGATCAACAATTTCTGTTATTTGGAGGTCAAGATTAGCTGTGGAGCTTCAACCTCTGCCTTGGAAGGCTTTCCCATCCAGTAGTGATATCTAAGAGAAAAGCTGCCTGCCTGGCATTCCCTGGAGGCTCTTGGGAGGAAGGAAAACCACAGACAATGTATCTTATAGGGGAAATATTCAGTACCTTTAACTAAGCTATGATTTCTGACCACTCTGCACTTGCCACTCCTCCAGCAGGCCAGTTGCAAAGCCTCCACCGTGACACCAGGCCACACACCAGGCATGTTGGTCTACGCCCTCTTACCTTTGTTGCACTGTGGCTGTTAAAGAGCCACCTGCAGGCACTTTGAAGAGGTTACTTTAGGGTTACCATTTGTAAGTCCGTATCACACCCAGGTAGGAAAATTAGATTGAGTTAGTCATCAGGGAATGCTAGCAAATACTGTACAATATAATAAAGATAATATCCCCAATTAAATGGTGGCTCTGCAGAACTCAGACAAATTCACTCTTTCAGGAAAAGAAAAAAAGCATGCATCTGGGCCCTTCAACCTCCAAAATTCACAGATTAGAAGGGTGTGGAATTGTCAATATGAGAAGCTGAAGCAGGCCAGGAATAATTTCCAGAGCTCTGCTTCCAGCTCCCTGATGCCTCTCCACGTGGGTGAGCCATCCGCGCTCGGCACAGTGATCCTGCCATCTGTCACATCCCTCTGGGTAGCAGCTGGCCTTTTGCACAAGTTTCCTACTGGAGGAGAAGTGTTGGCAGCTCTTGGGACCTTCTGAACCCACCTGAGGAGAGTGTGTGGAGACCCACAGAAGAAAGTATTTTAAGAAGAGAAAGAAAAGGAGAGAGAGAGAAGTGAAAAAGTTGTGCTTTCTGCCTTCCCTTGAGTTAAACCTCTTCTGCCCTGCCTGACTTCAGGGAGGCAGAGAAGAAGAATGCAGCCCACCAAGCCAGTACGCTCTATGTATTAGGCCAAGTATTAGGCCACACACTATGCTTTTATAAACTGCCATTTTTCTGCCTCACAAAGTAATTAAGCCAGGTGTCCAAACACATGCAATCCTAGAAATGGGTAGATAGAAAACTACACAAACATACAGTTATGAGATGATTTAGATAGCATCTAATAACTTCTTGAGGGGAAGAAGTATGCATGCACACACATGTCAACACATGTATCTATGTGTACGCACACACCTGAACATGTGTGCATGTCAGGGCTTTTCGGGGGTGAATGTGGATGTGCATGCACCCATGTGTGTGATGTGTCAGCATGGGTGAGCATATATTCCACCTAAAACGAAACAGCCCTTAGCAGGAAGAACAATTAGCCATCCATTATACAGATTCTTTCTGCCCTTAATTCTAATGGGAAATATAAATGTTTTGTGAGTTTCAAATGAGATATGTTTCACTTATGACCTGCCTTGTCTTGGGGACCTCCATTATGGAGAGTCTGAACTTTGTGCCTGGTATTCAGGATCCCAGATTCTCTCCATCTGCTGTTCTTTCCTCTCCCATCTACACTCCAAAGCAGCGAATCATTCACTCTCCCTGCACACATCATGCCTCTATAGTATTGCTTATATTCTACTCTTTGCTTAAAATACCTGTTACATTATTTAGTGTAAGGCTATGATTTTACCAAGTAAATCTCAAAATACTAGTAGCTTAACAGAATAAAAGTTTATGTTTTGCTTCCATATGGGTCTCCTGGAAGAAAGTCCCTTTCACTTAGATTCCGCCACTGAGAACCAGTCACAGCAGAGGGGCTGAGAGAAGCCTGTGGTTGGGCAGTTTGTCCCAGGTGACAGCGCTACAAAGGTAGACAGTCATTTTTCTGAAATAACTTCCTGTCGAAGATTTCCAATGGCCTCCAACTGAAATCAGTTGCTCCATCCTCTCTAATCCCAAAACGCTTTGTTTATACCACTCTTATAACAAGCACGGTATTATTGCTGTTACTGTCATTGTGGCTGTTATTTCTTATTAGTACCATTGTGAGCATTTGTTATTACCCTCATTACTGCAGTCACAATCATCGTCGTTTGCTTTGGAGTGCAGCGCAAGCTGTGGAGTAACGGTCAAGAGCCTGCGGGCTTTGGGTCAGGCAGGCTAGACTTGAATTCTGGCTCCACGCATTGGCTGCGGGCCCTTGGTGATTTCGTTAGCCTCCCAAAGGCTCTGTGTTGTTGTACCTGTATAATGAAATAATAATATATAACTCTTAGGATTGTTGTAAAAACTAAATAAAAGCAGACGTTTAAAATACTTAACAAAATGCCTGGTACATAGTAAGGGGTTGTAGCAGGTAATAGCTATTAGCTCTGTCGCCCCAGTAAATTACATATTTACTGAAGGTAGAAACATTTTTGTATATTTTCATTACTCAGTACAGTGCCTGACACATAAAAGGGTCCAATAATGTTGAAGTGATTTACAGGAGCTGGTCTGGTCTTTGCAACAGAAGTATAAAGAGGTTCAAAACAAATTCATTTTTTCTATTTTTTCTCTACACAGAATTAATAGCCATCTATTGTAATTGTCCTCTCACTTATCTGTGAAGCTGAAAAGCACAGGGAGAGATGTTTTCACTAATGCTTCTGCCATGAAGCCACTGGATGTGTAATCCATGGATCTCCTAGAAATAAGATTCTCTCAAATTCCTCAGTTGCCCATTTCAATTCCTTATCATCCAATGCTGAGAAATTCTTCCTTAGGTGAGGGCCTGCCTACATTGTTTAAGCTCATTTCCTACATAAAAACCTTTTAAATCAGGTTTCTGCTGTTTGGATTTTAAAATCCTTTAATTTTTCTTTATATGATGTATATTTTTTTAATTTAAATATTTTTTCCTTGTCTCCAGGACTCACTTTTTTTTCAGAAATGATATACCAAACTAGACATATATGCTAGTAAATGTCAGTCTAATATTCTCTGTAGAAAGGGCACCCTCTCCCATTGTTAACTATTGTGGTTTATTTAATAAATAAAGATTCATGCAAGTAAGGCATTCAGGTTGTTCCAACCTGAAACCGGACACTTGGTGTACCTAAATACATCCCTCAGGTTGTGAGTTATAGGAGGAGACAGTTGCTGCTTTTGGCTTACCAACATAGTCATAAGGTCTAGTGTATAGTGGATGGTGAATATCTATGATATTGGTTGAACAAATAAACAAGTCATTTAATTAATAATGAATCAACCAACCAAATTGGTTGGTGGGAGGACATGGTGGTTGCTCTTCATAACTCATTGTATTTCCCCCCCAACACACATCTTATTGAACTATTTGAGGTTCTCCCCTTGCCCAGCACCACTGCTGAAACAAACTGAGTCATTATCCTTGTTTTACGGGTTCTGTAGCTGCCTTTACGTACCTTTGGCAGTTCTAACACTTCTCTGAACATTCCAATTCTCTTTGTCCTTTAGGATCTTGGGGGCAGAGTGACACATGAATAAGTCTGTGCTTCCTGATCCCCCCTCCACCATCTTCCCACTCTCATGATAGATATAGATTTGTCATCAACAAGGAATCTAGCAGGCACTTAGAATGGTGGGGATGGTAACAGTTCATGAAACACCTCGGGGAATGACAGGTCACTTAAACTAATACCCCAACTGTACTTCTATATTCATATGGCCTGGGGAAAGGTCTCTCAGAGTAACCCTTTATAGGGACATCTAGTTCACAGAACATTTGCATAGACAGGATCGCATTTGATATCACACCAACCCGATTGGCGACTGAGGCTCTGAGGGATTGGTGGACTTGCCCAGGATCTCATGGTCAGGCAATCACGAACACTGCTCCTGCAGCCTGTACCTCTGATTTCAAATTGCAGCTGTTGCAGGATCTGCCTTTGTTGAGTCTCATGACCATGTTTATGCTGGAAGCTAATTGAGTATTCTACCCTCACCCATTTTCTGCCCATGTAAAATCTAACCAATGGAGTTAAATTCTTACCCACATGCATTTGTTCATTCTCACTTTCAAGACTATTTATTAAGCACATTTTTACATTCTAGGCACTGTACTGAGTGGTTGGATACAACACTAAATAGCATAACATGATTGTTGCCCTCCTGGGGACGTGAGGAGTGGGACTCAGCAAATTAGAAACTCAGATTCTGTCCATGCACTGCAGAGGTGGCGGCAGCAGTTGCAACTTAAACCCATCGTGGGGGAGAGAGTGATCCACAGGCCATTACTTAAATGGATTTTGGCTGCTGTGTTGGACCTAGGACCTTGAACTTGTGGCACTGTCATTTCAATCACTAAATAATTTGCTTCTAAGTTGTTTGTTTAATGGGAATGGTGTGTGTGTTTAACATATTAAACTGATGGATTAAAAAGACACAACTCAATTTTGATATAGTATGATAAATGTTGATATGGGAAATATACCAGGGGCTCTGGAAACACAGAGTAACGGCCAGCACGTGTTCACTGCATCACTGCACACAGGTTCTGCTCATGCTACTTCTCAAGTACTAACTTAATCTCCAGAATAGCCATATAAGATGAAAGCCATAGTTATCCACATTTTTTCTGACAGGGATTTCAAAGAACAGAACAGTTCATCATTTTTTCCCAAGGAATTCTGGCTCCAGAGTGTATACCCAACTCCCGTATTGTAGGAGAGACAACTAAGTGAACCTGAGAGACTAGGGAATTCTCCGAGGAGGTGCCATACAAACTACACATCAATTTTCTTATCTATAAACTGGGACAAAGGATATTTCTGCATAGGGTAGCTCTAAACCTTAAATGAGATAATATATATAAAGTGATAATATAATACATCTACCTATCCATTGTAAGAACTCAATAGATTTGGGTATGGTTAGTATTCTTATCATAATTATTAATAATAAACTGAAACAAGGAAATTCACCCTGAATCAAGTCAAGCAAAGTGAAGTGAAGTGGAAAAGAGTGTTCTGACAGAGGGAATGGCGTGTGTGAAGGCCCAGAGATGAAGGAAAACATAAGACCAAATCTGGGAAACTGAATTTAATTCAGATATATTGCGACCCCCTTGTATTCTGGCAATTTTTCTTGGCCACATAAATGTAATTGTCTTTGGCACCGGATAGTGTGCTGACTAATGGCTAAAAGCCAGAAAAGGTTTTCAGTTTAGAATTGCCAGTGAGCTGATGCAAGTTTAGTGTCAACCTATGAGGGTGAGGATGATTAACAGGCTTTATAGTTTATGCAACATCTCTACAAGCATTTCCTCATCTACATCCTCATTACCACCTCAAAAGGTCATTGTTATCAACACCAGTTAGAGCTACATAAAACAACTCGACTATACCTGAACATCTCTCGTACACAATGATACTTCACTCTTCACATTAAACCCTCATATCTGTTTGTAGATATTACTTTGCTGGATGGCAGACTTGTTTAAAAGCTAGATTTCCAATTTAACATGGCAGATTGACCACATGTGCTTATTTGAACTTTCTCTACAAACCTCATTAAATGGCAGGAAAGACATAAATACACAAGAAAAAGATTGTGAGAGGAGATGACAGCAGATGAATCATGTTAAAAAAGTTGGAGGTTGGCAAGCAGTTGAGTGAGTGGTAAAGGACTATGTTGAACAGAAAAAGTTAACAGCTAAGTGTTTGAAGGCTACAGTGGAGAGACAAAAAAGGGCAATCACTGCAAATTTCACATAATGCTAAGAGTCAGGAATTGATGGCAAAATGTGCATCTGAAGAGAAGAGTAGAGGTACGAATTCAGTACTGGCTGAGTTGCACGAATTTCATTGTGACATGGGGACTGTTCATGTGCGCTCCTCTACTTAAGTGAAGATCAGAGGTGTAGTTTCTGGAGGGGTGGCGCAGCAGAGAATCAGACATCTCCACCAGCAGGCAAAGCAGAGGGAGAGGGAGGTGCTACATAAACATAGAAGCATTAAGGGAAATGTTCTTGCTGGACACAGAAACTCCCATGTGCCCCTTTTCCATTTTCACCTCCCAGGACACAGGAATCCTTCCCTCTGTGCCCCCACCCCCCACCCCGCGATGGGAGAGAGAAGGATTTCTCTCTGAAAAAACTGCCTTACTTACAAGAAAAGTTGTACAAAAATAGACACTTAAGATTTCCCTGTAATGCTGGCAGTTGGGAGAATACCCTTTTTTCAAGTTTCCCTTACTGAGGCTCATTCTTTGACAAACCCCACCCACATACATAGATATAGTCAAACAAGAATTATACTACTTTGCTGAAGTTAGAGTGCACCACAAGATTACCTGATTTCCAAAAGTCTCAAGATAAGGCTAACATAGACAGCAACCAAAACAAAAGGAAAAAGGAAACTAGACTATCAGAGACTATACAGGGAGTTAAATAAATGTAAAACAACAACAACAACAACAACAAAAAAACAACAAAAAACAACTGTACTACCCCAAGAAAGATAACAGAAGACACCGAATACATGAAACGACACCAGTATGCTATAAGTAAGAATGATTTAAGGTATTAAAAAAGGACTTTTGGAAATTAAGACAAATGAGAAGCATCACAAATTCAGTAAAAGGTTGAGTAATATACTTGAGCAAATCTTCCAGAAGAAAGAACAAAAATTAAAAATATAAAATTATAGGCAAAAAAAGAACATGAAAATTAGCAGATAATGCTAGGAGTTCCAATATTCAAAAGAAGTAGAAGTTACTATAGAATATAATAAAGGAAATGGTGGGGAAGAAATTACCAAAGAAATAATACAAATTTTTCCCCCCAGAACTAAAGTATGATGATTTTTGGTTCTAAGTCTTATCAACTACAAATGCCCATTGTTATAGGGACCCCTAAAATTAATAAATATCCAGCATCATTCTACAAAATTCAGAACAGTTGAGATAAAGAGCAGATAAAGTTGAGATAAATCCTAAAATATTCCAGAGAGAAACATACAAATGAATAGATCATGTGGTCACATATAAAGAGTGGTGATAGAAATGACTTCCTGCTTTTCAACAACTCTGGAAGCTCATTGACAAAAATCTAAGGGAAATGATTCTTTGTCTAGAGGTCTGTGCTCACCAAAACAGTCAGGACAGAATGAAAATATGTCTAGTCAAGCAAAGCTCCCAAAACTTAGTTCCTCAGTACAATTTCTTTTTCCAACAAATTCTTTTCCCCACATTTATTGAGGCATAATTGACAAATAAAAGTTGTATATATTAAGATATACAATGTGATCATTTTATATATGTATTCATTGTGACATGATTACCAAAATAGAGTTATTTAACACATTCATCACCTCACATACTGTGTGTGTGTGCATGGTTGAGAACGTTTAAGATCTACTCTTAAAAAATTTCAAATATACAATGTAGTGTTATTAACTACAGTCATGATGTTGTACGCAAGATCTCCAGAACTTATTCATACTCTTTGCTTTTGTGAATTTGACTTTTTTTACATTTTTTAAACCAAGGATGAACCT
The DNA here is from genome assembly GCA_004027475.1 of Anoura caudifer. NCBI lineage: Eukaryota > Metazoa > Chordata > Mammalia > Chiroptera > Phyllostomidae > Anoura > Anoura caudifer. The sequence continues at coordinate 5,228 of PVKU01011119.1, read as the reverse complement.
ACATTGACACATTATAGTGACTGAAGGTTCATAGTTTTATTACAGTTCACTCTTGATTTTGTACATTCTATGGGTATGGATAAATGTATAACATGTATCCATTATTATAATATCTTAGAGTGTTTTCATAGTCCTAAAATCCTCTGTGCTCTGTGTGTTTATCTCTTCCCATCCCCCCCTTCCCCCTGGCAACCATGGATCTTTTTATTTTTACAGTTTTGCCTTTTCCAGAATGTCATATAGTGGGAATCATACAGTACGTAGCTTTTTACATTGGCTTCTTTCGCTTAGTAATATGCATTTTAGCCTCCCCCATGTCTTTTCATGGCTTGGCAGCTCACTTCTTTTTATCCCTGGATAATATTCCATTGTCTGGACAGGTTATTTATCCATTTACCTACTAAAAGACATCTTGGTTGCTTCCAAGTTTTGTCAATTATGAGTAAGGATGCTGTAAAGATCATGTGCAGCTTTTTGTGTGGACATGTATTTTCAAATCCTTTGGATAAATACCAAGGAGTGGAGTTTCACTTTTTAATGGAATCTTATTCACCTTAAAAAAAAGAGAGAAGGATATCCTGACATTTGCAACAGCATGTAGGAACCTGGAAGACATTACACTAAGCAAAGTAAGACAGACGCAGAAAGACAAGTCCTGCATGGTATCAAGTATATGTGGAAACTTAGTTCCATTTCTTAGGCAGCAATTGAAGGATATGCTGCACCAAAGCAATAAACCAGGAAAGAGGATGCAATTAGGCAGGTAAAGGTGATGTAAACCCCCATAAGTGAAAGGACTTCTCAGACAGACAGCACAGGAAACCTCAGGATCTGCTGTGTGGCAGGCCTGGAGAGTCGTCACCCAGGCTGAAACAGACTAAGGGAAGCTCTAGGTCACAAAAATCCATCACGTGGATGCAAAGTCTGCTGTCATCATTGCTGGAGAGCAAAGGAGGCTACACCCTGGAGCAAGCAGCAACTTGCAGAGATTGTGTGTGGGCCAAATTATACTAATAGCTGATTTCTATTTCCTTTGAAGCACAAAAGGAAAAATGATATCTGGGCTTAACAGCTCTTTTCTCATACTTTTTTTAAAAGCAAGAGAACATATGGAGTGTTAACCAGATGATTTAGAAAATCTCTGTTTTATCCCTATTATTGAATGACTTTAAGTGAATGCTACAGTATTTCTAAAATTCCATGACCACTATAATCTTCAAGAAAGACTAAAAAGACTGGCAACCGCTCTCCATCAAAACCCGTGTTAAATGGTATATTCAAGAAACGAAGTCAAATGCAACTCCACACATGACAGTTTAAGTTGTGGTTGGTATTGTCATGGAAGGAGGATCTCTGTGCCTAATTCTGGGAACAGCTTGTTGGGGATTCAGAACTCTGGCTCTCTATATGGTCATGAGTGAGTCAGGTTACAGTATGGATGTAACCTGAACAAATCCCAGTGTGTTTCATTGCACAGATTCATCACAAAGGAGAATTGAAAAAAACAACAACAACAACAGATAAACAAACAGAAGATTTAGACCTTTTAATTGCATCTTTTATATATTGAAGGGACTCAATTCAAAATGCCCCTACACATCTCAATTGTCTCCTCTCTTTCCCCCAAGTGTGCAGCTCTGGATCTTTTCAAACACCAAACTTTTAAAATTCTCCCAAAACCAAATTCAGGAGGGTTCTTTGTGTTATACCCCTGTTTGCTCTTCTTCCTCAACTCTTTACCTTATAGATAAACTTAATTTCCTTGGCTTGATTCCCTGTCTAATAGTTTTCTATAACAAAGGAGAACTCAATAAGTAACCCAGTAAGGATGAATTTGCCTTCTGATTTCTTTTTTTTTAGAAATCTATTTTCCTTCATTTATTTTCTTGATGTAGCCTCATAGCAATTAATGGCAGTGACAGACCATACCTAAGAAAGCAAGGGGAAAATTTAGCTGATTCTCAAAAAGCAAAATTATTTTTGGTAAAGAGGTTCATATACATGTTAGCTGACAACATCCACACATGAACAAGCTCTGTTGTTGATAGGTAGGGAACAGTTTTCATTTCAGGTTCTAGAAGTGCTGTAATTTTTGTACCAGCTCTGGCATTTTCATGCACAAACCCCAGCTCTGCCTCTACAGACAACACTACCGTTGTCCTATTTTCTGCAGTCCGAAACAATGGAGGAAAGCTCTCCACATCCGGAAAACAGACTGATTGAAATATCATCTTTGGGAAGTCTGTTCTAAAGACACTAATTGATATTGTTTGAGGAAGTCTAAGTATCTGTCATGAAAACCATTTTAACGGCCGACTTGTTTGCTTCTTGAGTTTGCTTAGCTTGGCAGGATGTTCACTTCTCCCTTAGAAAACCTCCTATTTTGATTTATGAATGTTTTCAAATTTTTAAGATTCTCCAAGCCGTTGTTTCACCTGTAAGTAGAGAGATAGCTTGTTTGGCTAACTGCCTTGCATGACTCTGTGCCAGGCAATGAATAATGCCATGTTTAATATTCTAAATTTGTGTTCCAAATTCTGAATTTCCAGTGAGCTGTATGGAACTCTACTGATAAGTGACTGATTTTCCCTGCAAGGATTGTCTTATTTTAAACTTCAAATTTAGTTGCTTTAGTTTATGCAAGGCAATTTTGAATGGATTTGAAAATGAGGATGAAGACTATTCATACCTTTATAAACCTAGAAGGCAGAGGAAGTGAGCTAACGAAGGAAAGCATCTTATCTAAGAAGACTACAGGTCTTAACGGTAGCAGGCATGGAAGGCTCTTTCTTTGGAAATGGTGCTAGCCAACCTTTAATAGAAACCTGAGTATTACCAGAGTTTCTAGTATTCACCCCAAAAGATTTCTACATGTTTAAAAATATAAACATATTTATGCACATAGAACTGGAGCTAAGGAAACAACATGAATCCTATGAGTGATCAGATATTTCTTCTGTACTAAAGTAAGCTGATTTGAAATTCTAGAGTTTGGATGAACTTAAAAATATTTTTTACCCATTTCTGTGTTCTTTTGCACCTTTATTAGGCCATGTTATAAGTGCCAGGATAAAGAGAGAAAGCTTTCCTTAGCATCTTTCCAGCATGTATAAAGGGAAGGGAGGATGGCCCACGTACTCACAGCCGTTCACCTCTCTGAGAGTGTCTGTGAGTATTTCACACTAATTTTGTGAACTTGAGCATCATTATTCTTTCTTTTTTGTTTCCAGGATGTGCTGTCAGCCAAGACTGTACCTCACTGGGCCCGAGCTTGCATAGATTATCCAGCTCATTTAGATAATTAGATGGTTTGAGTACGAGTGCTTAGATAATTCACACAGCTGTCTAGACTGACCCAGGTTGACCAGATTACTGCACACCCCCACCATGTCCCTTTAGCTTTATAAACCTGTCAAGACATTAAAAACCAACAACAAAGACTCTGTTTTTTCTAATTCTTGTATAATATATGAAATTTTAGAATTGCTATAGACTAGTAAAAATGATAAACTCTTTTCTCTTTTCCTATATATATACTCAGTGAATATGTTTATTAACCAGTGGTATCATTTGCTACATATGTTGACTTAAGAGCTGAATTTATACTGTATTTAGGGACCACTGTTATGGGAGAAATGAGCATGCTAATTTCTTTCTTGGAAAAGAAAGGTTTAGTTGCCTTGTGGCTAGAACTGTGATTGAGCCTGCAGGATTCTTTTGTTGTCTGTGGTAATAGCATACTGGTAGGTGATATTGGTATGTTATTAGAGAGGTAAAACAATACTGGTGATGACATTTCCAATAGCAAGTGGACTAAGAGAAAAACACAATACAAAGCAGTTAAGATACCATTCAAATTATTGCCATTGGAGCTAGCATTGTTCAAGTTGGCATGCAGTTTGGATGAACAGCTTTGTTCCCCAGCTAATTAGGTGGGTATGCTTAGTGTTGCTTCTTCACATGAGGGAAGGAAAGAAGGTATTAGGATGAACACATGGGATGGGATGTTCTACTTCACATTTTGTTCTGACCTAGAATGTGGAGAACATGTAGGAGACTAATGGGCACACATATAGAACCTGCCAGAACCAGCTGAATGGAGGTTAGAGGGCCAACTTTCCAGCTTGTTAGCTTTCATTCTGCAGACTATCTTATATAAACACAGACCCATGAAATAAAAGATCAAGTTATTAACTTAAAAAATAAGAGTATTTTTAAGTTAATTGCTAGGAATTAATGTTGCCTTTGCCCATGTTTTTCCTAGGAATGTATCACTGAGGGGAACTCCATGATTTATCACAGAGATAGCGGAAGTACTTTGACAGGTGGAGGTAGAGGTGGTGGCACCTAGGGGACAGTCTGTGCTTCCCCAGCTGGGGGTGGGGTGACAGGCCAGTGGCATAAGAAGCCTCCAGTGGAGAGTGAGTGTGAGTATGGAGTCAGCAGTTGGGGGCAATTATTTGGGTGTTCCCACAGAACGGTGGCAGTTAAGACACATGGCACTTGCAGAAGTTGATCTCTGTGCAGTGAACCAAGAAACACCAGCACAGCAGCCACCATGAGTGAAAGGAACTGCTTGTCACCCAGTTTTCAGGCACTGCAGAAGTTCACTAGTTTTACACAGTGCAGATAGACAGGCAAGGGGCACCCCAATGCCTAAGACTGAAATCCTCACCAGCCCAGAGGTTGGGGCTTGCAGAAAATACCATTTAATTCAGAGAAATCAAAAAGAGAAACTGATAGTCATTAAACCCTGGTGTTCCAGTCTTAGATTCACACATGTTTTGAAGATGAGATCCACAAAGCACCTAGTTCAGTGCATGGCTATGCTAGGCAACCATTATCCCTTCAACAGGTGTTGTACCCTGAGCACCCTGTGCCAGCGCCATTCCAGATGCTTACAATATTGGGAATCTGCTGAACTAATAAGGAGGATACTTTTAAAGAAGATGAGCTGATGGCTGCAGGAAGCCCTCAGTCTTTAAGCATGAGTAGGAAAAACAGAAACAGAAGCACGGATACAGAAAACAGACTGACAACTGTCAGAGGGCAGGCAGTTGGGGGTCTGGGTGAAAAAGGTGAAGGGATTGAGCAGAAGTATACATTATATACCTTTTATATACTATATATAACACAAAGACACAACAGTGTGGTGATTGCCAGAAGGAGAAAGGGGGCGGAGAGAGGTGGAAAAGGACAAAGGGAGGCATAGAGACGGAGCCTCCTTC